>CAJQZM010031379.1:0-18609 GCA_907164665.1 Colias nastes | reverse complement strand
ATATGGCTTATGGTGAGCGGAACATAAGTGATGTAGGCGGTGTCGTCGGTGACCTATCTAGAATGATATAAGAGCATAAAATAATAAGATTCAGCACTATGACGTCACTTGTAAGCTGTCCACCTGAGTGCAGATGAGAATTCGAAAGTTCAGGTAGAGATTTTCTCCCCTTGTCTCCATGATTTTTGTACGGCGTTGCGGAATAATGGCTTAAAAAAAGTATAGAAATAGTATGACACAGATGCCGTACAAAAATGGTGGTCCACAAAGTCGGAATTTATTTTTATTTTTCGACAGTTGCCGGGGTAAATTTGGTCATTTGATTTTGTACGGCATAGTGTGTCGTACTATTTCTATTTTCTATACTACTTTTAATCAATTATTCCGCAACGCCGTACAAAAATCATGGAGACAAGGGGAAAAAATCTCAACCTGAACTTTCGAATTCTCATCTGCACTCAGGTGGACAGCTTACAAGTGACGTCATTGTGCTGAATCTTATTATTTTATGCTCTTATATCGTTCTAGATAGGTCACCTGGTGGGTCAAATGACCCATAATTTTTTCAACACGGGCCTGTAGTCTATTACTGTCTCGAGAGTTACTTGTACAAGACTTGTACAGTTACTTACCCAATATCGCTCATGGTCACTTTTGACTCAAAATTCAATTGACGCATCACGTTCGAAAATTTAGCACTCCAATTTTCGAACGTGATGCGGCATCTGCTTTTCACACTTCATTTTTACGACAGATTATTACCAATTACACGACTCGACAAAAAAATTTTCGTTCTTTGTCCTAAAGTTTATACTATTATTTTCCAGTTAGTTATGCACAAAAACGAAAAGAAAATACCTTTTTTCGGTATAAAGTTTGCTTTTGTGATAGTTATAATAATAATACTCATTTTTCAATTTTTTCATAAATTTTAATAATTGATTTTAATATTTTTAAAAAGACCGCGCGGTGAGAGTGGGGTATTAACGTTTACACTGTGCCGCTAGATGGCACCCGAGTGATAAACAACCATCAGGTGTTATTTACAAGCCCAGAATAACTTAAAATGTCGTCACGAAAGTGCAAATACGATGCTGATGCATTTTGTTTTATATGTGGTCAATTTATTAAAGTTCGAGACGTGAAATATGAACTAAAGACATCTCACGTTCTCTGTGAAGCCTATGAAGCATATTTTGACTGTCCTGTACGGAATCAAGATAAGCCATGGTCTCCACATGTTGCTTGTAGATATTGTAAAAGGTGTTTGGAAGGTAAGGCAAATTACAAATAACAAATTTTAAGGCCATGGGCTGCAGGATGTCATTAAAAGTACATATGCTGCATGCTCATTTGGATAAATTTAAAAACAATATGGGAGCCTATTCCGAAGAGCAAGGAGAACGTTTCCATCAGGACATCATGAATTTTGAACAACGCTATCAAGGCCAATACAATGAAAACATGATGGGCGACTATATTTGGGGTTTATTGAGAGAAAGTAGCTATGAACATAAAAGAAAAAGTAAAAGTGTGCACTTTTAAGTTATTTTCCACTTTTCTGTAAGCTTATTTGATAGTAAAACTTAATAAAAATAATAAACATTTTTATTTCAATAGTTTTATTTTCAATCAAAAATTAAAATCCGAGATTTTTAAAAATTTCGTTCAATCAGTCTTCTAAGCACAAAAGCAAAGTTTTTCATGCCATATATTTTTTTTCCGTCTAATTACGACCTAAATACCGAAATTTAATGCTTTGCAATCAAAGTCAAATTTCATGGTGACCCGTTGTTATCAGTCACAGATCTAGTACCAGTTATCAGTGTTATTTTATATTTGACCGGAATGAGAATAGAAAAATAAAAACGAAAGGCGCCTATTCTAATCTTTAATCAAAATTTATTTTGATAACTTTTTTTTAATGATAGTAATATTTTTTATATGACAGATGACAATGTAATGTCAAATTCCCTGACTGCTGACTGCTGACAGTTAATTTTGGTATTGATGTGGTATTGATAGGATAACGTAGCGTTAGCATTTAAGTTGAGTAACCTTATTTATTTTTGATGCAGATTTAATAAAATTTTAACTCGGTGATAGTTTCATGTGCTTATAACAAAAAGAGTCACTTTGTAAGGGTATTCGTATATCGAAGTGCTTCTAATTAAATTTCAAAATGAAACGTACCTACGACTCCATGAGCTCTTCCATCGAAATAAGTTCATACCGAGATCAACATTTTAAGGTTTCGTTTTTAAACATATGTATACAAATATCTATGAAAACATTACTGTGGGAACCTCATAAAATTGATATATTTTTCTAGGGTTCAAGAGGCGAGCAAGAAAAGCTACTACGTGCTTCATCCACATTGTACATTGGAAACTTATCTTTTTACACAACAGAAGAACAAATTTATGAACTTTTTTCTAGATGCGGTGACTTACGTAGAGTAATAATGGGCTTAGACAAATACAAGAAAACCCCTTGTGGCTTTTGCTTTGTTGAATATTATGCAAGACCAGATGCTGAAAACTGTATGAGGTATATATTGTTGTTCCTTTTTTCGTAGTTTACCTAGCAAATGGGGGCAAGGCTCTATTGTTCTGTCATTCAGTTCTGAATAATGATTTCAAGCTGAATTGTTCAATATAAATAAAAGTAATATAAAAACAAAAACATTATACTTCTAGGTACATAAATGGAACTAGATTAGATGATAGAATTATTAGATGTGACTGGGATGCTGGATTTATAGAAGGAAGACAATATGGGCGTGGAAAAACTGGTGGACAGGTAATAATGGTGTTTAATAAATATAGCAAATGATATGCATATTTAATCACTTATTAATATATTTTGTTATTTTTTACAACTAATTATATTAATTTATTACAGGTTCGTGATGAATATCGAACTGATTATGATGGTGGACGGGGTGGTTATGGGAAAATAATTGCTCAAAAAATCACCCCAAATACATTGGAGCGTTGAGTGTATGATGGAAGAATTTGTGTGAAATGTGCTAAAGACTGTAATATTATAACAATACAATCCATTCAAAGGGTTAAATCTGATTGTATCTTAAATGAACTAATAGTAAGAATTATTTTATACAATATTGGATTATTTTATTTAAACCATACCATTTAGAATAAGTTGACCTTTATAAAATTATCACCTTAAAAGAGATACAATTCAAAATTGACATTGGCATTTGTGGCATCTGAGGGATGCAGATAACTTTGAACTCTTGAAATTGTGCATGCAGTATATCCAATTTAGTTAGCCATACACACTACATATTTCTATAAATAATGAGTGATATCTTTAAACCAAGGTAGAAGAAGGAATCATTGTCAATATTGCATGGACACAGTTATATGTACATAGAAATGTACAAAATGATTAATATCTCTATAACTATCTCATCTCAACATACTGGATAAATTTTTTGTAGGGTTCCTTATCAAAAGGGGTAAAATGGGACTAATAGTGATACTGCTGACCATCTGTCGGTGTGACAGTAGGTTGTGTGTCAATAACTGTAATTAGAAAAGATGAAAATTTTTGAAGCTGCTATTGCAACAAATAACAATAAAAAAATGGATGGCACGGTTATAAACTGATTTTTAATTAATAACATAACTATTTGAGCAATTTCACTACAAAATGTTTTGTATAATATGGTCCCTAAACTGTCCCACAATTTCTATCAAATTCAATATTTAGGAATAAACTTGAACCAAAATAAAACAACAATATTTCTGTAAATTCTTTATTTCATAAGAAAGCGTACACATAAGAGCACAAGTTTGGACACATCATTTTTAAATAATTTAAAAGCATATTCTTGGTAATATATTTGTCTATGATGTTGTATAAATAACATTGATAAATTTAATTATGATTATTTTGTAAGATTGAATTGTTAATAATAACAAAATAATGTTATTCAAATGCAAGAGATACATAACAAAGTCTAAT
The DNA here is from genome assembly GCA_907164665.1 of Colias nastes. Lineage (NCBI taxonomy): Eukaryota > Metazoa > Arthropoda > Insecta > Lepidoptera > Pieridae > Colias > Colias nastes. The sequence goes on along the minus strand of CAJQZM010031379.1, from coordinate 14,616 downwards.
AAAATCTGACTAGAAAATATTTAAAATGATATTTCGGTATTTATAACAAACTTGAACCAGACCGTTAACAGTGATAGATCTATTATGATAGTATAAAAAAAAAATATATATATTAAAATTACAAAAACAAAAATATATTCTTATGTTAAAAATGAGAACTTATAAGTCTATAATAAGCAAAGAGAATTAAATAGAATATAATGCATAATTTTTTTTTCATAAGCAACATGAAAAGTTAATCTCTGGGTGTCATTTCTGGCAACAAGTCGTACCATAAAGTTTTTGCTTCTCTAAAATCATACTCGTTCAGATGTACTATCACCTGAAATAATAATATAAACCTAATTAATAAATCACTCTCAAATAAGACTTCAAAAACAATCACACTTATACATATTATTACTGAGGTTGTCTTCATTATTTTTTACAAGTTATCTGAATATTTTTGCATAAAGGACACAGACGATCATGGAGATGAGACATAAAATCCCACAATGGGTATAAAGTAGTTAAATAATTTCTAAAAACCATCGAAAATTTAATGACACAACTAAACTAATAACATTAGGGATTCTGTAGGTATTTGACAACACAAACGTAATTTTTATTTTATTCTATTTCCTTATTCATTTACCATTAAGTATTCGACAGTTGAACTGCATTCTCACTTGCTCTGTGTGCATTCTAACTATTATATACATATTTGTAACATACGAGATAGGCCACTGCATAAATAAATATATAGAATACTAACTGCCCGGTACGTGCTCTGCTACGTATTAATTTATCATCAAATTCATTTATTCAAACAAAAAATATTTTATTAATTGCTAGCTAATTTGACAGCGAAATCCCCATTGACAAAACGATCCGCCATTTATTGAATTCATTTGTTACAAAAAATGTGATAAATAACAAACCAATTTTTTACAAACTTCACATAGACAATCTAAATAGTCTGAATAAAGCCTAAACATTTTTGGTTTGGCTCACGTAGAGCCCATTCTTGAGTTATAAAATTACAAAAAGAGTGGCATTGACTTTTATATTACCTGTCCAATGACGGGGCTGCCCCCAAGGAAGCCCTTGTGCGTGGCGACGGTGACCTCCACGTGCCGCGAGTGCAGCTCAGCCAATGGGATCACCCACTCGAACTGCTCGTCGTACTCCGGCATGCAGCTGTCCTTCACCACCTAATTTTACACCAAGCAATAGCATATAATATAAAAAATTGGATAAACGCGTTTCACTAAGTTTATTCAAACCAATACTCTTATATTTTTTTATAATTGGACTTCTTCTAGAAGCACTTTTGAATCGTCATAACATAGATAAACCATTTACCAAATTATTAATGCTATCAAGTATGTTATGAGTAAAAGGGCTTATGAGTTATGAATGCAGCGTCAGATTGCTATATTTTATGCGGGGATCGAATTTAGAAGTCCTAGTTTGTGTTTTACAAGTAAATAAGCCACATACAACGGTATAAAACAAATTTCTATATGGTGAAATTTAAATTCAATCAGAATAAGGGATATTTCTTATAAACAGAATTTAATTACGAGTATTATAAAAATCTTACCACAGTCTTGCGCTTCGAGTCCTTGGAGCGTCCAGGGAGTAAGTACAATTTGACATATGGGTCGGGCACATTAGTTGGATCCTTCAGAGGTATGTTCCTGTGATTAATTTCGATAGTTTAAATATATACCGTCTATTTCATTCTTGATTATACATTTTAGTTAATAAATCAGAGAAAAGAAAGAATGAATGCTATAGAAACTTACATAATTTTATGCACGACAACATAAAGTGTCTGATTTTGCATGCTGTAACGAAGGGACAATAGGATGCGACCCAAACCGGCTTCACCTGCGGATCTACGAATTAGAGATAAAATTAGCGTACACGCGTGTTTTATTTAAGTAACTAAAAAATATATGGATGTTAATTATTAACTTACGTGGTCAATGATGACGTTCTATGGACAAGTTTCGGAGTCGCACGTTCCACTGGAGGTTGGCTTTCTTGCGGAATATCTGCAAATAATAATATTTTTTTAATACATAAGTACCTATGTTTTAAAATTAAGAAAAAAAGAATCTAAATTAATGTTTAAGGTATTATTTACCGATTTCTCGTGTGATTTGTTCAACAGGAATCGACTTTTCTGAACTGTTATCTTTACCGTCTTCGATATTTTTCATTTCGGGTGCTGGAGGTGGCACTGTAAACACATAGACACTTTTTACCTTAATATAATCCTGACTCATATTACCCATGTTCCTATTCCTATATTCTTTGGATCTACATTTTTACAAAAATTATTTATTTTATCATATCTATCACAATTTTGCGATAAAATGCCGGTTTAAATGTGTGTTCCTCAACTTGTGAGTTGACAAAACTGACAATTTTACAAACAAAACTAATTCAAATTAACGATGCGAACCCAATTTATCATAAAGAAACATTCGAATTAATATTGATGTAACCAAAAAATCTTCTCCAATTATTTGTGTGAAATTTTAAAGGAATAATCACCATCGCCATTGGCTGGTTTTGGGGCATCTATAATGTCAGCAGTTGGCACGGGAACAGGCTCCGGTACTGGCGTGTATGGAGCTTCTTCTTCATAATCCGCTTCCCTAAGCGCCTCTTTAAGAATCTACAGATGCGAATATATGTTTTGAAATTCTAATAAGTATACTAAATAATGATATCAGGAAAAATGTATGAGTAAGTCATGTTACAAGGTAAGTTATGATGAATGACTTAATAAAATTAGACGATATGTATTTCGCAGTGCAAACAAAACCATCGAGTATAGTTTTTACATCTCTCTGCCCAAATATACATATTTATATTCAACCCAATATATACATTAGTAAAAATCCTTATTGTTATCCAATAAGAAAGTATAAAATAATTCTTCTTTTGCAATATTCGGACAATTTTTAATAAAATAAATATTAAATACCTTTAATTGAAGCGCCAAAAGTACTTTCGACTCTGGTCCAGATTTCTGCAAGTTGATGGGCTGAGTCAACATGGCGAGATCTTTTTGTTTCAGTAAGGCCGCTATTCCATAAGTAAGCTGTCCCAGTGAACTGCCTGTCTTCTGGTCTACAACCTGTAGAAATAGAAAATATTAAAATCTATCTCATTTATGAGTACAGATTGGTCTAAATCCTTTTCATAATAAAATCATGTTGTGAAATAGGGTTTCAGTTTATCATTTAGCCTACATTACGTTTACGTTTTTATTTCGCATTACGTTTGTGTAAAACATTGCTAAACTTAATACACTTTCGTTTCTTCTGAATCTGAAATTAACTACTGAAAATTAAATTAAACACACAAAAACAACTCAATGTGTGTACATGTACATGTTTCGAAAATCCACCTATACCTTTATTTCGAGTATATCAACTTCAGGATGTTGCACGAGGAAGGAGTGACCGATCTCGTACACGGGACTGTCGGTTCTCATCTGAACCGCTGTGTTCTCTGTCTTCTTACCGACGGTCAGTTGTAGGTATGGATCGGGTTTAGACGTAGCTCGGGCATTCTAAAATAGAAAAAAAAAATATGAATAATTTATATGTCCGCTATATTTGTTTAGAGATTGCATTAGTAATAGAAATAATAACACACCGAATTCCATGTAATAGAAACTATTATATTGTGACTAAGTACAGAACAATTTATTGTAATTAATTGATTCAATTAATATTTCTTAATTTTGTAGTAAATTTAATAATAAACTAGGATTCATAACTCACAGGTAGATGTTTGCACGAGTCGATGTATACGGACAGAACCGCACTACTGAGCTCAGCATTCTTTATCAATTGAGCTTCCGTAAGAGCCTGGAAAATAACACACAATTTATAATAATGTAATGAATATTAGAAGAGTATAGATAGATATAATGAAGACTAAAATTCGAAATCAAAAACAGTATAAAAATGGGCTTATTATGTAATTATCAATACATAATTAAATTTAAATAATTTTCTTACATTACGCAGATCCGAGAAATTTGTTGAAAGGCGGTGCCATGATAGACGCAGCAGGACCTTGCCATGCTTTGCTTGTTGCAGGGTTTGCCACTAAAATATAATTAAGAATAAAAGTTCACATTTTGTAATACATACCTACACACAGAAAAAATATTATAGAAAAAGTTTCAGTCTTTGCTTACTGTATCAAGGCGACCAGCGCGAACTACTTGCGAGATATCCAAGGAACACCTGTAAAATATTTCGCATTATACTTCTTCGAATACTTTAATATTACATAGAACTTAAGGGGACTAGAAGAGCTAAACGCGAGTTTTATAATGCTTTAAAGTATCTGATTAACTGCAGTAAAAAATCTCAGACAAATATATGATATTCTTCAGGAGATATACTAGCTAGATAATGTGTTGAAAACACAATACAACTTATTTTACTCTATAGAAAAAAATGACAAAGGTACCTCTAAAAAAATCTTTTGATGCTTAAAAACCATACTAAACTACATGCAATCATTCTGTTTTTTCGGCAAATAATTCTACAAGCAACATACTAGAATAATAGTGTTTTATTTTTTTAGTCCAATCAATAGATTTCGTGTAAATCGCAAATTCTTATTACCAAACCAAAAACGTACGCATGTGTGCGTGAACGCCTGTGCACCGACAGTACCGGCCGAGGCCTGTTGCTAGACGGACGTGTCGCTTGTTTCGCTGATTTTTTCCGCCAGAATTGTTTGTTTTTGTTGTAGAGTCCATTTTACTTACTTTAAAACTGATAAATTATTTGTAATTTTTTGTAAATACATATTAAGTATGGGAAATAAAACAAAACCCGTCAAGAGGACTAAAATCTGTCTAAAATCTAAAATCGTGATCTCCATCAACCGTCGTCGATTGTGTTAATGTGTGCGCGAGTCACTCAAGTTCAGCTAGCTCTTGTAGTCCTCTTAATATATTTATTAAAAATGTTAAAGAACACTCCAAGCTGCTGTACATTAAAACTTATTAGCACAGTGTTAGTGATTAGTAGGCGGAGCAGTGTGGAAAACGTGTTAGTAGTAATTAGTGGAAATGAGTACATGTACGAAGATACTGTATCTCTCGGTGGATTTCTTTAGCAGATGCTATTCTTTGGGGAACTAAGTGCCTTACTAATTAATTGAAAATATATGTTCTACTTATTACCAATTGCAGTCCTTAAGCATACTTCACTGTAACCATTTTATAATTCAATTAGATAAATTATATTAATAAAATGCAATATACATAGTTCTTGGAGCGAATATTAAAAACATAATATATCAAAATTTCTGATTTATGTGATTTTGAGCTATGTGCATAAACTTTCCAAATTGGATACCAATCCTTTATTTCTACATTGTGATCAACTCTCAGTATTATCAGTCGTAACCTTACAATACTAACAATTGTTTAAACAACTACACAATCTTTTTCGTGCCATTCCTTTTAAAACTCCAGTGTTACTAATTATGAAATAACATTCCATGAAATGAATGTCGTAATATAGGTGAAGTATACTGTGATATCAAGACAGTTGTGGATAGTATACGCTGTGTTGGACAGCGACCGACCTGCCGAGGCTTTCGTCCTTCCCAGCGCGATCCCAGTCGAAAAGTTGAATTGTAGCGCGCGTCGCGCTGTCTCTCAGGATTGACTGTCATCAGTCACACAATATACGTACATACTTAAGCGAAATGAAAGTGTGTTGTACACATAAACACATATTAGTAAATAAAAAATTAATAATTAGTCCCTATAGCACACGTTATGTTGTCACCCATTCTAATAATATCATTTGTAAATGCAAAAAATCACCACACGTAATTGCAACGCAAAACTAATACGGTTCGTGAAAAACCATCTTAGCACCTGCAATCGAAGTTGATTTCATATAAATCATTATCTAAGTATATGAATGCGACGTACCTACACTTATGAGAATAATGTAAAGTTATGGCATATTATATCTTGCGACAGAGGTGCTAAGATGTACAAATAACCACGCAAAACAAAACAAAAGGGTCGTCGCTAAATTCGTAACGGACCTGCCGAGGTAATCATCGTTCTGAATGCCCATCCCCGGGTCCCAGTCCCACAACTCGCACTGCAGCACCTGGCTCTTTCTTGAGCTTATAATCGCCTTAGGACAAACCACAATATGAAATTATTAACAGGCCCCAACATCCACCCTTTTAGATATTTATAACAGGACAATCATTGAATTTTATTTGTCTATTGTAAAAATATATTTACAACTTATGTTGATCTTAATTACTGAACGGGCTATTCTAAAAGAGGAGATTAAAAACATTTAAATCGAATTAATAATATTTGAATCAAAATAAAATAGAAAATCTCACCTGTACAAGTCTACCCAAAAAAAAAATAGAAAACATATAGCATTTGAAGCGTTGCATTAATTTAAGTCTGTTTTAAGAAATAATATTTAAATGAAAGCTTAAAATTGCTCCTATTATTTTTTAAAACAAAAAGCTAAAGCGTGTAAGAAAAAAGGTGTAAGAAAAAAGAGATTGTGTATACAGACAAATAATAATTGAAGTCTGAACAGATATTATATATTGATTTATCTCACACATTACCTACTAAAGAATGAAAGAACCTCCGAATAACCATCTGATAGTTTTTTACTCTATGATAAAAACAAACAACATCTTTTTTCTTACATAAAGCGATTAACTAGCATCTAACATCCAGCGCCCACTACAAGCCCCGGTGCGACCATGCGCTAGCTCCTACCGCCACCGCCACTCACCTGCCCAGTTTGTCATCATCGTTGCTATCGTCCTTGTCGAACACTTCTATTTCCAACGCTTGGCCCAACGATTGCATTACACGAGCCTTTACATATGAGAACAAAATCATATTGACGAATTCGAATTTGTAAGGATGCCACTTATTTTGAAATTTATGGTCGTCAGTTAAAGGGTGTGGATGATAAGATATTTAAAAACCAATTGTACGAGATATAGAGGATAGAGGCGTCGTGTATGTAAAAGCAATCGCCATAATGCCTTTAATTATACTCCATGCTTTGCCTTTGAAATGAAACAGCTAAGTGTGCATGCCAGAATAAAATTTAAAGAAAAGCAAATGTGCAGATTTTTTAATTTTGAAACCTATAATTCAAATATATATCAGAAGAATGTTTAGAAAATATATTACGAAAAGATAGTTTACAACCAATAATTATATTTTTTTATTGTTAAACCGAATTAAATCGGTTTCCTTCAAAAATAGTAATAAATGTCAAACTCTTTACATTCATTTAATTAAATAATTAAAATATGTCTACGTGCATATAATGCAAAACTAATAAAACTACAGGCGCGCATGCTATAGAACAAGGAAATATTAATAAATGTTAGCACGAAGCATTTCGAAACACTATAATATTAATCACAATAAAATATAAATACTTTTTAGTATCAGACTCTCGTCATATTGAGAATTACTGATGGAAAACATTACTTGAATATAAAATAAAAATCCTGAACCCTTGGAACAACTTACTCACCTACATAATGAAGAAATAAGAAAAGATAATTCTATGATCTACAATTTTGAAAGAAGTTTCCAATGCATTCCTATTTATTAATATAGTAAAAAAATAATTAATGTTATTATTTAAAGTGCACTACCCATTACCAGTGCAAAATATAAGAAGTTTCATACTAAAAAAATGTAATAACTTACCTCACACCAGTAGTCCCAGCGAGGGTTAACATCGTTATCAATATGTTTTGTTTTCCACTGCTGGGCGCCCACCGTTATGATGGCGTACGGGTCAGACTTACCCTTCCCTGTCAATGTCAAATAAATTTTAAGTGATATTTTTGATTATATTAACTTGCCCTTGTTCATTCTGACTGAATAAATTATCACTGAGCTTTCAAAAAAAATTTAACTTTTATTATGGCCCTTCTTCCTGGAATTTCTTAGGTGTGAAAATGTAATAGATAACTTTATAGTTAGTAATAATAGTAGTTTCATAACAAAGTTTGACAAGAAAAAGTAATGACAAACATTCATATTTATAGGATATTACCAGGACATATTACCAGGAACACCTTACCTATCATAGATACATCTTTTTTCATGAGATTCTGAGCTTGAACTAAATGAATTCGAAGAACACCCTGAAATAAAATAAAACTTTTACCAATATGATTCAATGTTACAAGAATTTCAGAAACATTCATTCATTGATAATGATAACTTATGTCTTATACTAGTTATATACAAGATTTTAAAGAATAGAAAAAAATTCGCTCCAAAGAAATGCGGCCTTTTTTCATCCAAAATTTTAATTTATCTCAATGTTTACAATTCTAATAAGAATTCATAATAATTATGTTTTACTTCAATATAATATGTACCTCAGGTTCAGGCATCCTCAAGTCGACAGTGGGTATTTCATCACTGAGCTTTATCGGCAGTTTGTTAGGTAGCACCATCATCTTCGCGATTTGTTCCACAATACAACGACGCAGGATGTCACTGTTATGTTTTAACATTAGTTATATTATAACAGTTCAACAATTTTGCGTCAAAAATTGCATAAAATTGATCAATTTGCTTATTTATAGAATTTTGATCTATGTGGCATAAACTCTAAACCGAAATGAAAAACCGTTACTCAAACTACAATTTCGAAAAAATTTTAATTGTTCCCAAATTTTATTAGGTACTAGCTGCTCCGCGCGGTTTCACCCCCGTGGCTCCACTCCTGTTGGTCTAGGCGTGATGATATATAGCCTATAACCTTCCTCGATAAATGGGCTATCTAACACCGAAAGAATTTTTCAAATCGGACCAGTAGTTTCCGAGATTAGCGCGTTCAAACAAACAAACAAACAAACAAACTCTTCAGCTTTTCAGCTTTATAATATTAGTATAGATTTATATCAGTGTCGCTGAAGAATTCCAACAGATATTCCAACGGGTAACTTCAGGGTACCCGCGGCCGCGGATTAAAGCGGCTCGACGGAACACAGTGGGGTTTTTGTCGGTAAGAATCCGACTTAACCCACGGCTCCTTCCCCGGAGGCCGTGGGTTTCTTTGGAAGATTTCCCCACTTTAAAAAAAAAGGTATTTATATCAGTCATAAAATTCTTGAATGTAATCATTATTTTTATTACCTAAACCCTGGCATGTCCAAAACATCGGCGGCTCCAACAAGGTTGAAGTCAATAGATGGATTATTGAGGAAGAATATCTGAAGGCCACCCACCAAGGGCATCTTGGAAATGAGAGGCTTCATAACAACACGCGCCATTCCGTGAAGCTTAAATTCAATTAATTTATTATTAAAAAGATAGATATCTTATATTATGTAAACAAAAATAAACTGGTAACGAATTGATAGGCGCATAACTCAAGAATGAAAGTTTTAATAACTGATAAATTTTTAAAAACAAAAAGACGAGGCGAATATATATATGTAGATAAATATTAATTAATAAAAATATTGAATGCATTAAATCATAAAAAGAGCTGAGATCTAAAAGCGCCATTCAATTTGAAGTCTATTACTATACCTTGTACCAACATTAGACTATAAAACAATGTTTTTAATCCAACTAGCAGTTGAGATTAACGCGTATAAACAAACAATTCGTAAATTTTCAGTACAGATATTTCTTTGCTCATTACATTACCTGCAGATCTTTAATTCCACCTCTAATACGCTGAAGGACGAACGAGATGTCGCAATCACCCGCATAACTATAAACAAAAAATAAACCTTTACAATCATGATAACATTGATTGTAGTATTCTCTTTTTTCCATTTACTTTTCCTGGAATTGTAAAATAATATTGTCCGAACAATACAATTAGATAGTAGATTAAGATTTGATAGTTAAGTATAACAAAAATAGAAATTATAGTAGGTGTGATTGATTTTACGCGAGTCGCGAGTATTATGCAGTTAGGAATTAATGCAACCCTGCAACCATGCTCTCTGCAAAGTGCTCGGATTAAATGATATAAGTCGTAAATCGCGTTTAAAATTTTAATTTGGGCGCTGAATTATATTAATAAAAATATATATATATAAATACATATTTTTTGTGTTTGTCATGTTAAAGTTTGAATTAATTATAATAATCATGCAGGAAAAAATAAATCGAAATTCGGGCGCTGAATTATATTAATAAAAATATATATAAATATATATTTTTTGTGTTTGTCATATTAAAGTTTGAATTAATTATAATAATCATGCAGGAAAAATTAATCGAAATTCGTTATCATTTACCACTTCCTTTGATATTAGTATGGAATAGTTACATATTAGCATGGAATAAACTAGAAACCGTTATCACCACCGTGACTTTACCTCATTATTCATAAAGTACATATAAGAGATTAAACTTACAACAAGTCAACATCCATAATGATTTCATTTCTCGAAAGATTCTTATCATATACCTTAACGCCGCCAACTCTTGGTGCCTATAAATATTAAAAATTGTCTCAAATATGTTTATTACAATTTAATTTACTATTATCATGCTGAATAACTTTTATCTTATTAATTTAGGTTAATTAGGGAACTTGGCAACAGTTATCAAAAAACAACTTTGATATAGTCTAAACTGTAATACATAATAATAAATTACCTAAATAAATAAAGTACAAATAAAATACTTACAATGGTCCCAAGGATCATGCGTTCAAACTTAAACCCATTCAATTTATAATTCTTTAAACTCTCAGCCACAGCTGGTTCAATAGATTCTTTAAGTAAGGTTCTTGCATAGTAGTTTACATTGGGCCATACTTGAAGCAGGATCTATAATAGATATTGAATTTTGAAAAATAAAATTATTATTTTAGAATACTGTTTGTTTTATTTATACTAATTACAAACCCTGTTCAACCATTCAGCTCGTTCTATATCAGGGAAGAATACCTGAAAATTAAAAAATAGATGCCATTAACAGATCAGTGTTCGTTTTGGTAATTGCGTTAAACATTAAATTAATATGGGCTGATCAAATATCAAAGAGCATACATTGAGTTTTTAAATAAAATTGTTTGATTTCTTGTGCATCAATTGAATAGCAAACAAACTAGGCTACTTTATAAATTATTACATTATAATATAAATTATATAATAAATATAATATACCCAAGCTGGTAGATCATCCAGTCTTGCAAGAATTACATCCTTTTCCGAGGAGATAGCTGCAACTTTAGCTATATTTCGCCTGTACTCATTCTCTCTACGCCATTGGTCCCTAAGGACGGAAAGTACCACTGGTCCAATCAGCCAAGCAACACTCCATTGCATATAACCAACTAAGTATACTGCACCAACTATAGACACCTAAAAGTGATAAATTACTTGAACATCATTTTATTTATCATTAAAAACATGTTAACTTTAACTGTTTAGTTAACATTATTATCATTGTTTATGTGTTGTATCATAATGGTTTGAATTCCTTATGAATGAATAAGCATCAAGCATTGGTTCAAACCATTTCAAGGTCTTCTATGACTCACCACTTACTTGAACTGTGTTTATATGGCAATGTGAACCTTGAATGAATTGAATACAAGTGTTATGTAGAAAACATAAGAGAAGTTTATTTCTAACATTATTTATAGACTTGATATTCAATGTTTTTTTTTAATTATAAAGATAACGAAACAACAAATGTGGTATGCTGTATACATTCGCTAATTAATATTACCTTTTTGAAGAATAAATAGATCATCGACAAAACATTGTTGTCGCCATCACTGCGTACAGGAAGAGCAAACTTGCTGTTTTCCGACATATTATTTTCACAACTTGCCTGTAGGTGTAAAATGTACATGTATAAAAATACAAAATAATTTGCTATAAATCAAATTATACTTGAAAACAATCTAAACAAATTATAGTAATAATTATTGATAAGTTTAATATCTTTATTTTACTTGAAATATGGACAATGGTAGTCATATTTATTTTTAGTATTCCAAAAGTGGCATCCAATCTCATTGAAATTTTATGTACGAGCTTTATGAATAAAATATAAACTTACCTACCATAATAAGAGTTGGGTTTTTGCAAATAAATATAAAAATAAAGCGAAATGTACTAATACAGCATAATACAAAAACAAAAGTGGAAAAAGGCACTAGAACTACTCTAAAAGTGCTGTTTAGAAAAAAATATCCATACAACTGCGGAGCCAAAAGTCGAAACTCGAAAGCCCGAAAATTTAGATTTGTCATTTGACAAACATGAAACCACAGACATGAAACAGTGCCACAGATTAAGTATTAGTTACTACGTATATTCTGGCTAACGAAAGATGAGACTGGAAAAAGGCGGCAAATTCAAAAAATCAACATATGGCAACTTAGGTTATAGTTGGAAATATAGTTTTAATACTTTTATTTATTATTTTCTCTTACGAGCAAAAAAAAAACAACAAACTCTTCATCTTTATAATTATTGTTTTAAGTAATATAGTACAGTTAAGTGATACAGATAGACAAAAAAGAACACCGAATGAAAGCAAGAAAAAACATAATAAAATACAATTAAATTTTGTTTAATCAATATAATCATATTAAATCTAAAAATTCAGCCGCGAATGAAGAGTAAGAATCACTATCATTATCTCTGACTCTTATTATGAACTCTTCCATTTCTGGAGTAAATTTATTCCATCTCGTTTTTTGTACTACTCTTCAATATTCAATAACATGGTCCGGTCATAGAAGAAATCTCGTCAAGATACTGATTTTGTGTCTTTAAACATTTTGAACGAAACAGATCATTCAATTTTTTTTATTGTTGCTTGAATAGTTTATAAGTGGATTACTGGTATCATCCATGTTACCTGCAAAATAATAAATAATAAACAATGCAATCACAATGAATAGTATCAAAATATCAAAGTCACACTTAACAATGCATTGAGATATTTCACGTAAACACTCTTGTTTTTCCTTGAAAACAACATCTCTTTCAACTTGTTTCTTTTCAAATTTAATAATCATAGTAAAAAGAACCTTTTGTAAGTCGCTTTTCAATGTTTTCGTCTCGTTTTCAATTAGAAATCACTAAAATCGCGGAAATAATTTTCACTTTGACACATCAACAACTCAGGTTTTAATGACAGTTACGTAATTATAAGTGTTGCCATATAAATTTTCGAAATAAAAAGCCAGTCTCATCTTTCGTTAGCCAAACAATATGAAATTATATTGCACGTATGTAAACATAATTTTTATGATCCCTGGCTTTTTGATCGTACATTTTTATTATTATTTTCGGATTCTGAATATGTGTAATCAGTAATGCGAAAGGAGCCAGTTGATCAAATAAAAACTGATATCAAAACTGTTCGATATGAAATAATATCAATAATTTAAACAAAGTTTAAACAATACAATAATAATATAGGTACCATAAATCGTCATTTTGACATTTTGATTAGCGTCAAACTCAGGCGGCACTTGCTCAATAATTGACTGCTGACTGTCATCACACTGTCATGCTCTCGGTCCTCGCCCCTCGGACATCGCCATTTTATTTTGTACCTCGTCACAGCGTCAGTTGTGTTGTATCTTGTAGATATTGTGATTTTATTATTAAAATCATATAATCTTTTGAAACCAGCATGTATGACACTGAAGATGATCAATATGAGGAAGAAGATGTGGAAGAAATATCATCGGAGCTATGGCAAGAAGCTTGTTGGATTGTCATCAATGCATATTTTGACGAGAAAGGTTTAGTAAGACAACAATTAGATAGTTTTGATGAATTTATTCAGATGTCCGTGCAACGCATAGTTGAAGATTCTCCACCTATTGAACTTCAAGCAGAAGCACAACATTCATCTGGTGAAATCGAAGTACCTCCCAAGTATCATTTAAAGTTCGATCAGATTTACCTTTCAAAACCAACCCATTGGGAAAAAGACGGCGCTCCATCGCCTATGATGCCTAATGAAGCACGTTTGCGTAATTTGACTTATTCTGCTCCTTTGTATGTTGATATCACTAAAACAATTGTTAAAGAAAATGAAGATCCAATAGAAACCCAGCATCAAAAAACGTTTATTGGTAAAATCCCCATCATGTTAAGGTCTACATACTGTCTGCTGAGTAATCTTACTGACAGAGATTTAACTGAACTGAATGAGTGCCCACTTGACCCTGGTGGTTATTTTATTATAAACGGATCTGAGAAAGTGTTGATTGCTCAAGAAAAAATGGCAACAAATACTGTATATGTATTCAGCATGAAAGATGGGAAATATGCTTATAAAACTGAAATTCGTTCCTGTCTGGAACACAGCTCAAGACCTACATCAACTCTTTGGGTTAACATGATGGCTCGTGGTGGGCAAAGCATTAAAAAATCTGCTATTGGACAAAGAATTGTGGCCATTGTACCCTATATTAAACAAGAGATACCCATAATGATTGTATTCCGTGCTCTTGGATTCGTAGCCGATAGAGATATATTGGAACACATCATTTATGATTTTGATGATCCTGAAATGATGGAAATGGTAAAGCCCTCTTTGGA
>CAJQZM010031378.1:0-13254 GCA_907164665.1 Colias nastes | reverse complement strand
TTTAGATTTTAAACGTTAAAATTTTAAATTAAAAACCATTTTTTTTTTATGTTTTGCCTTTGTTTTGTGTGAAATACAAATGAAATAACAGTTTAAATTGCTTATTTCTAAACTTTTTAAATAAACATAATATATGTTGTTGTATTCTCGATATATGCGTTTGATACGTTTAATAAACAATGAATTTCATTACATTCGTGTAATTCTATTGTAGATAAGTTATTATGTTTAACTTGTATTATTTCTGTATTATATTATAAATAGTTTAAAAGAATAGCCGTTTTATTTTACACACTATCGTAAACATTTTACACGGTAAAATTAATTTTGCCATATCTCTCACTAGCTGCGCTCCGCGGTTTTACCCGCGTGGCTCCGCTCCTGTTGGTCTTAGCGTGATGATATAATATAGCCTTCCTCGATGAATGGGCTATCTAACACTGAAAGAATTTTTCAAATTGGACCCGTATTTCCTGAGATTAGCGCGTTCAAACAAACTCATCAGGTTTATAAAATTAGTATAGATAATACCTATTATATTGTAATTTATGTATTGTACAATAAATAGTTAAAAAAAATTGATTGTTTTATTTGACCCCCTATCATATTTTTTACATGCCGAACGTATTTTGCCATATCACTTTATTGGTAAGTAACTAGATTCCAACCTTTTCTCAGACCTATCAACTAGGAATTTCATAATCAAGTCAAGCCGATTCCAAGTATGTAATATGATTACTGGCACTGTTACATATTTACGTAACGTACGTTACGTATGTAAGACCAACAGGAGCTCGTCTATATATAAAAAAGAATCCTTGGTCACTGTATAACGCGTGAACGACTGGGCCGATTTCGATAATTATTATTTTGATTAGTTCGTTATTGTCAGGAAAGGATCTTATGAAAGAAAATCTCAAGAAATTTGTGCGTAAAAATTAAGAAAATGCGAAGTGTGCTTTAAAACTACTAGCTAGCTTTTGCCCGCTGGTTCGCCGCTAATTGTGTATACTTATATGTATTATTAGAAATAACAAATATTATGTATGTCGCAGCTATTAGCTGGCTGGGCAGCATTCAGGCCGTTAATTAAACGTCGCCGTTTAATAGGATAGGCTCTTGAACAGACTTGTGTTCTTGACTTTTCAACATACCCATTAGGAGTTTCTATTATAAACTTAATAATAAAAAGGGATAAAATAAAAGGCATTTTCAGTTACATATTGTACATATATTGACAAAATCCGTCTAACTTAGGATATTTATAATTGTGACGAATCATTTCTATTACACATATAATTTATTTTAAATAATGAAACTGAGAATTAAATTTTCCATCGCACGGATCCATACAAAAAAATATACACGAAATACATACAACTTTGAAAATTTAGAAAAATTCAAACACCCATGCGATCTTATAAACTAAAAAACAACTTAATTTGTAATATTATGTAGTTTTAGATCACATTCCTAAATTTTACATTTATCTTATACCTTGTGTGCAGTGGCTGTAAGGCTGTATACGTTCCGACCATTCCGTCTCTTTCTAACTTCTAACTCGTGCTCTTTCTTACCCGGTCACCGCACATACCTACACGACCAGTGTTACCTAAGCCCTTATCGGACTAGATAGCCCTTTTTCGGGGAATCAACCCGTTTTAAAACTCTTTAGCCGCAAAATGGTAATCTAGCTCTATGTCACATGGGACAAAAATTACTGAAAATGGGTCGATTTTGTATTTTTTTGCCCTTTTACCATGCCATAAGAGGTTTGTTTACGCGCTGAAGGTTTTCATTGGCTAATGAAGTTTAGTCAACCAATCAAAATGCTCGGATTCAGAGTGATTACATTACAAAATTGTAATTGAACCAAAAAAATATCACTTTTAAGCGTTCTGATGGTACTCGCGACTAAATTCTTCGTGATTTCAACGTTTTTATGAATTTTTCGCCCCTTTTCTGAGTGCCGCCTTGCCCTTTTTAGAAAAACGAGGTGGCAACACTTCCCACACCGCCCTACAGCCACTGCACTCAAGCTATACTAAGTATACATTAACAAATTTGTATCAATACTGATAACTTCAAAATTTACAAATACGTATTGTAACAACAAAATTATGCATAATTTATTATTTTTGCTGAGTCAAATTTCTTTGAAAAAAAAACTATGTTTCTATTTATAAACAAAAAAAGTAACATATTATGATTTATTCTCGCTATAGTCAAATAAAATTATGCAACATACTATATTGATATTCACACAAAATATAGAAAGCTGATCTAAAACCCTAAAAACAAACCGCAATGCACAAAAAACCACTTCTATTATTATATATCCATAAAATAATTTATGTCACCAGGTTGCTATTTAATTCATATAATGTTAAACACTAAATAAAACAATAACTTTCATTATAATCTATTATTATTAAACATCCCTATGCAAAATAAAAACTAAACCCATGTACGATTTTGACGCGACAACAGCTTGCCTTATACCAGGCACCAAACTTTTCTTACTATGCTCTCTACAATTATATTATAAGTAAAAAAGCTGATATAAAAAAGACGAAATGTGGCTAATGAGCTACAATTTTTTGTCTCTTTTACGCTCACACAATAGTTGAATCATGCCATCTTACTTTGACATCTATATAAGATCGAATATTGTGTTGTGGTAAGCTATCTACATCTTTTTACTTATATCATTGCTACCCTAGAATAAAACACTAGTCGAAAAAAAGTTTCGAACAGAACGAAGCAAGTAATTTAGCACTTTTTACATCATAATTTCACCTTCACACATCCAGATCTAAAGTTTTCTATACAATTCTACGAAAAGAAAAAAAAAATTATATAAATATAATATTTGTTGCATTTTAGCGCGTTCCCGTTCCCGCCAACTGTCAAATTTGACACTGACAGCTGTTGTCGCGCCAAACCTGTGTTGACACCGCAATTTTTTTTTTCATAATAGCAATTCGAAAATATCAAAATATATTGACTACATTTCAATACTAATTTTAAACTTAGTGCTACACTAAAATATCTCACACAATCGTGCAATATACATTGTTTGATATTATAATAGGTAAATGTACATTTTTTTTTTATTTCATTATCTAGTATAGAATATTGGACTGCATTATGCTAAATGGGCTATGCGGCCTTTTTACTGTCATGTTTTTTTTTTTATTTTTTTATTATGTGTCAGAGGTTTTTGCACCACGACGTAAAGTGACATCTATGGTCTTACGACAAAACAATTTAAACACAGTCTAACTTTAAACCAGGGATCTGTCACTTTAATAGTTGTCTATGTGAAATACGACAAAACCAGATTAAAGTGAACCCGCGCTTAAAGTTAAAGCCTGTCTAAAGTTTTTTGTGGTAAGACAGTTATATTGTGGCCTATTTTTTTTATAAAAACAAAGTAATGTAATCTTATGCTTTTTATTTACCCGAATCTATAAACGATACGATTACCTATATTATCCGAAAGATAAACATTTTTTGAGACATTTTAACAAACATTTTCTCATCATATTTTTAGGTTTTTAAACCTAAATAGTATTTAGTATCGTTTTACTTCAGGTATCAAGTGTTTTGTGACGACTATTGAACTAAAAAAATGATAATATGTGCGCTTAAAGATGTAAACACGACAATGGCGACATATTGAAAAAAAAAAATATGAAAAATACACAATAATTGACATAAAAAAAAACACCGCACAGCCCACAAACTAACAACTAATATAATAATTTTTAAATTTATAAACTTATCATCAACATTATCGTATATTTAGGACATTTTTTACATTTTTTTTTTATTTTTTTGTCAATTATTAATTTTTTCGTAAGGAAAAAATGCAACTTGGATATTTATCACATTATATATTTCACGTTATAATAAAAAAAATATAATTAATAATATTTATACATTAGAATAGGGGGTTTGAAAATCCCTAAAAGAAAAAAAAAACATATGTACCTACATTTAACATGCTTTTTAGACTATACCTGGGCTTAAAATTTACGCAAATAAAATAATAAAAACACTAACCATAATTTTATTGCATTTGGTAGTAGATTATATTAAAATTTTGACATTTTTTATACTCTGCGCTAAAAATTTCTAATTGACAATTACATCATAAGTGCGAGCGAGATAGATGCCGATCGACGGCTTGTGTGTGAGTGAGACGATATGATACCGTCTTTTTGCGAGTTTTCGCGCCATTTTTATACGTAACTTTTCAAATTATTTGATATTATTATTTTATTAAAAAGAAAAACTCAATATGTAGCCTTCCTTTTCATAAAATAATAAAAAATATACTTTTAAAATCACAATAAAGAACTAATTTATTATATTTCCGATTTCTTCGGAGAAAATTCTACTAACATAGATTGTTATGTATATTTGTTACTTTCACGCGAAAACTACTGAACAGATTTTGATGATACTTGGCAGTGATGTAGCTTATGTACCAGAATAACACATAAGCTATAGAATGATCATTTTTATTACAGTTAATGTTTTTATTATTTTATTTGTTGTCTGACAAAAAATTCGATTTATTATATCTAAGTCAATACATTAGATTCAACCAAGTTAAATAGTCTATGCATCAACAAATATTTATTTCAAAATGACGGATTTTCATGCAGTTTAAGTTTTTTTTTTTAATTTTTTTTTTGTCGCAGGCAACATGGGAATACGATATTTTCGAAAACAAGCATAAAAATAATTCATAAGAGAACAGATAAAGTTTTTTATTTTGTTTATAGATAATAAAAAAGAAAGTTTCCAAGTAAGTAAAGACAAGAACTGTATCTTTCATAAAACGAAAAAAAAAAAACGTCAAAAAATTATCATATCCCATAGCTTAACGTATTTTTAATATACCTGCAACATTAACAAAAGAAACCACATGAAACCCGTCCCTCCAAGCCGTCACTTACAAACAAATTTTTGTACATTAAAAATTTCGAAACGCAGACCCAACAATCACTTTACCACAGTTATTTAGTAGAATTCTTCCTTTGCACTGGTTTCTCAAGTTTCGCCGTTGGTTTTTCTATTTTGGTTTTAATTGCAACCTTCTCTTTCTTCTCCTTTGGTTTCTCCGTTTTAACCGCGGGTTGCGGTTGTGGTTTCTCTGTGAGCGGTGGTGTGGTTTTTGGTTTATTTGCTTTGGCCGCTGCCGCGTAGTTTATCGGTTTTATGCCTGAGGAGGGTTCTTCAGATGGCGGTGGTGAGCTTTGCTGCGGAGAAAATTATTTTTTTATTTATTTATTGCTTTGAAATAACTTAACTAGGAACTTAATCTAATTATAAATTAAAACAAACGGCGGTCTTTTCGCTAAATAGCGGTATAAATATTTTTTCCAGACAACTAGATGTACGGAAGGAAATTAGTTGATGATTTATGATGTGTATTTTAGCATTTAAATTTTAAATTAATATATAATAGCAAAAAAGGCATTGCAGATGTTCTAAAATCTTATTAAATGGAATCCAAACTTTGGGAATTATGAATGTACATATGAATATTATAAAGCTGAAGAGTTTGTTTGTTTGAAAGCGCTAATCTCAGGAACTACTGGTCCAATTTGAAACATTCTTTCGGTATTAGATAGCCCATTTATCGAGGAAGGCTATAGGCTATATATCATTACGCTAAGACTAACAGGAGTGGAGCCACGCGAGTGAAACCGCGAAGCGCAGCTAGTTAATACTTAATAGCAAAAAAGGCATTGAACAATGTTCTAAAATCTTATTTAATTGAATCAAATCTTTGGGATTTATGAATGTACATATTATATGTACATCAAATCCAGACAAAATTAAATTTGTATTATATGACATTAAAATTGTTAATTTATTTAAATACTAGCTTACCGCCCGCGGCTTCGCCCGCTTTGTCTAAAACATAATAAATTATATACTAAAACCTTCCTCTTGAATCACTCTTATCTATTAAAAAAAACCGCATCAAAATCCGTTGCGTAGTTTTAAAGATTTAAGCATACATAGGGACATAGGGACAGAGAAAGCGACTTTGTTTTATACTATGTAGTGATAATGGAAATGTATTACAGCTTAAATAACTACAAACTAATAAGTAAAATTAAATTAACCAGGGAGCAGCTTTAAAAATGCTTCCTATACCCCACACAGACATTTCATCCACACTCCCAAACTTTTAAAATGATTATAATTTTTCTAGTACAGTACAGAAAATACAATATGAAATTGTAAAACTATTCATACCTTCAAAACATCCGCACCATCGCCCTTCTCATCGTCGCTCAACTTGACCTCACTCTTCGCTTCACTTTTCCCACTGGGCGCTTCACTTTTGACACTTTGCACTTCACTTTTTACACTTTGTACACTTTGCACTTCACTTTTGACACTTTGAACGCTCTTCACACCCTTGCCCTCACTTTGCTTGTCGCTGGGAGCACTTTTCGCTTTCACTTCTTTCCTTGCTTTCGTTTTGGTTTCAGTTTTGATTGGTTTCTTTGCGTCTACTTTGCTCTTGGGTTTCTCTTTCGATTTCGCGTCTGTGTCGTCTATCGGCTGCACGTCGGCTGCGCTGACTTCCGGTGTCTCCGTTTGTGGTGATGATTCTGAAACTGATTTTTGGAAATTATAATTAACATTAGACAAATGGAAAACCTATACATATTGAAAAAACAAAAATAAAATATAATTGTGGCACTCGGGGACTGCCGCGGTAAAGCTATTGCATAGCATGCCTTCAAGCCACACCTCCGTGTCCGTCGGAGTGGGGAGCGTGAGGTTTTTCGTTACGCAATTTCTGAATTCTGTCCCCGCGCTCAAGGCCCGCGATAGAAGCTATGCAATAGCTTAAAAATCATTTATTGAACAATTTATGGGTTAGGTACAAACTAGGTAATAATGAAATTTGGGACATTTGCTAAACATAGATGAACAAAAATTGTTAATGGAACATCTCAGTAATTTCAATCACATACATTATATCCTACTAATATTATAAATGCGAAAGTTTGTGAGGATGGATGTATAAATGTGTAGGTGTGTATGTTTGTTACTCTTTAACGCAAATACTATGCTAACTATGCAGCAAACTATTGTATATCTACCTTCTTTCTTCTCTTCCTTAACGTCTAACTTCTCCTGGCCCTCCGCTTCGCTAGACGGCTGTGTGTCTTCCTTTGATTTATCTGATTCTTCTTTCGTCTCCGGCGGGTCTTGCTTCTCTTCTGTAAAAAAACCTTACCTATACAGGGTGTCCCAGGTTCGGTGTACTACGCTCGAATGGAGGGTGTAGTTTTTCATACGCTGATTATTATTGGAATGTAAATATACAGGGTATATGGACAGGCGATTATTCCGCAACTATTGCAGGTATCAAAAACTAACTATACTTAACCTAATTAGTAAAACTTTGCCATTTCACTCATTAGGTTGTATACAGGGTATATGGACAGGCGATTATTCCGCAACTATTGCAGGTATCAAAAACTAACTATACTTAACCTAATTAGTAAAACTTTGCCATTTCACTCATTAGGTTAAGCCAGTCTCTCGATATCAGTTTAAAGTTTTTTGATATCTGTAATAGTTACAGAACAATCGCCTGTGCTTAACGATTACACTCGGTATAGTTTGAAATAAAAAATCATATAAAATTAAAATATTTTTTTTCGCAAACAGCGTATGAAAAACTACACGTTCCATTTGATATTAGTACACCAACCCTGGGACACCCTGTATAGTTAGTTACGTGCAGCAAAAATTTTGTGCCCCTAATTATGAAAACTAGGAGGGTATTTTTTAAAAAGTTGAATTTGTTTTGTATCATAGGATTCATTTGTAATTAACTTAGTTGCCAAACAGATATAAATACACATTCCGAAGAACTAAACGATTTTCCTGTCGAGAAACTATCTACATAAATTTCATTTTTAATATTAAATATTATTTAGAGTTATAGAAATCATTTTTTTTAGTCTATTTTTATTAAGGGATTTTTGTCCTAAAGGACGATGACAATCCCATCGTACCTTGTATACAAATATTTAACACTTAGCAAACTATATTAACTATATTTTAAATTTAAAGTTGAATAGCATTTAGAAATCATGCTTAGTCATACTGAAAAACAATTGAGATGTACCTAGTGAATAAATTTAGCTATAAGTACTAACTATAATAATATTAACTATAATACACGTGTAACCTAGTTTTGTAGCTATATAAGGCATGTTTTATTTCAAATACACAGTATTCATTCAGCAGTCCTAGAGTTTCAATCCTCTCCCGAGGCACCACCTTACATGGCGACCCTGCCTAAAGTTGGTGCACGCGCGCGTGTATTTTGACACCGGCCGCCGCGTCGCCGATTTACATATATGGTAAACTGTGTGTTATCGGCCCGATTAAATTAATTTATTCAAAATGAATAAAGTAAAGTCTTTTGGAGGCAACGCAACTGTGAGCTACAAAAAATGGGGAAACAGCAGTCCAAGGAAGACCACATAGTAATAGCACAAAATTCTGCAGGGGGCACGAATAGTGCGCCAGTTGACCAGTTTCAAGCCAATTTGAAGACGACAAATATATTGTTATGTATAATCGTAATCTGCATGACTTTGGGTATTCTTTATGGAGTATTTAAAATATACCGAAAATGCCACTCAAGGTGGATACGACAGGAGGTCGCGAATAGCAGCAGGGAGCGTCGTATTACCACCTAGCGTTATTCCAGACCACTTTAGAATCAACATACATAGGATACGCATTTTGCAAAGAAATAATTAAATTTTTAATTGCAAGGAATCTTGAAAAAGGTTGGATATGAAAAACATCAAAGGTTTTTATTTATATGTATATGTCGGCGAGGCTGCCTTAAAACGATACTAGATGTCGCTGTTAGTTGGTACAAATGTGACCTACTTTTACAGGTCGCGTTTCAGTGAGGTCTGTGTACGCATGTCACAGGTCACCTGGCAGTGACTATTACAAAAAAAAACAGAATGAGGGACGGGTCACGGGTCGATACTCAATAGTGGTCAGCCATTCGTGTTTCAGCATTCGGCGGAGTCGTACGCAAACTTACTGCTGCGTAAATCCATTTGCATCCATCCGCACATATTGTGAATTATTCAAAGTTCTATTTAGTGAAACTGATTAAACTAGTATTCAACAACTTGGCTAGACGTTTATTTTCGTAATAAAAATACGAATCATGCAACACAGTGAAGTAAGTGACGGCGTACGTTCTTACGAACATATTACATATAAGAGGAGGCTCTTTAATTGAGGAAGTATATGAGCAAAATAGACTCCGACGATGGGCAAGTGCGTGTTTGAAAAGAAGCGATAGATCGATATCGCCAATATGAAAAGACGCTCTGTTATCAAGTGACTCGGTTGTATAATTATAAACAAAACTTAATACATTTAACAACGATGTTTTATTTATGCAACGAATGTTTGATTATTTGACTTTCGATAGTGTCTATTGTACTACAAAGTCAACTTTTAGGGGCTGAAACCCTACATGTGGCCTCTAGTTGGTACTAATTCGGTGACATGGTGATCAAACGTCGCAGCTATAAGGACCACACATCAGCCAAGTCGTGTCGCCGAAAACAAGACAATCAGGGCACCAGATCCCAACATCAATTTTTATTTTAATATTGCGCCCGTGTTACACTGATGTAGCTTTACATCTTACAAAGGACATTCGAACTTTTCTTGAAATGGTACTCTAAATGTATTGAAATAGCTAACAAAACGAAGATCCGATGTTCCATTGACCGTTTCAATATCTCAATCCAAGTACAGATTAGCATTACGATAGCTCTAAAGATATGTTTTAATGTGTTGTGCCCGTGAGTAGGAGTTTTATAGCTTAGCTTTGCTATAATGTGTCTATTATAGATCCAATGTCAAATAGAAAAATTGCGTTTTTCCTCCGACCGAGGAGGTTCTATGGGTAAGAATCCCACATGCTCTGCTTTTCCCACAAAAGACGAGTATCTTTGGAAGATTTCCTCCCCGTTAACAAAAAAAAAGGGGGAAAAATTGGTATTATCTTTCAAATTTTTACAAACACCTGAAGATAATGCAGTTCAAATTATTAACGTGCAATCTTTACGCAAACATTTTACAGACATCATCATAGATCCTATTATTAATTCCTCGCATAGAGCATTGTTTGTTGAAACCTGGGGATTCTGTAGACACTTTTAAACTTGGTTTTTATGAGGTTTGCCGAGTATGCCCCAGATCTAATGCAAATAAAGGGTCAGGGATCTATCGCATATGTACTTCGTGATCAGATTGCCGTGAGAGGTGGATCTTGTAAAAGAAATTGTTTTTTATATAACCCAGACGCCCCAAACGGCCACTTCGAATGCTTTGGAACATTTAATGTCAGCGTGATAACAGTATATAAGTCATCACAATGCCAAATTTATATATTACCTATATTTAAGTATACATAAGAAATTATAATACGTATGTTTTATAATTCAAGTCTATTGACTGGCACTCCAACAAGGGGCTACTGAAAATCAGCGCTTCACAACAAGTGCAGCACATGCTGAGTAGCGACCCTTTTTAGCACCACACTGGTTAGGAATAAGTACTATTTTTTTTTTCTTTTTTAATTTGTTGCTTTTGTTTTGTGTGTATTTTTTTTTTCTTTTATTATGTGTGTGGTGTTGAATAAACTTTTCTTTCTTTCTTTCTTTCTTTCTTCAAATTACCGTGGCAATAGAATGCATTAATGCAATTACGACAATAACTTCAACAACGTTACTTCCTGTTCTCGTTTGATTGTGGAAACTTCAATATAGATAACAAAATTAATCCCCAAACTGGAATTTCTACATAATATTTTTAATTTATCAAGGTTGCGTTAACTCTTCTTGAAATCTATTGGTAAAAGACTTGGACATAAAGGAAAAAGTTCGAGATGAACATCAAACGCGAATTATTCGAGGTACACAAAAACCACGATGCTTCCAAAGATATGTTTTAAAGTGCTGTGATTGACGATTGTACTAGAAGTCACCTTTTGGGGTTCCAATATTTAAAGAACTGTCCAATATCTAATAATTTTTTTTCTTGAAATACGTAATCGACATTGAAACTCAATGTTAAAGACTTAGATATAAAGGAAAAAGTTCAAAGGCGAACTATTTGAGTTACACAAACTACGATGGCTCGAAGGATATGTTTCAAAATGTTGTAGCTTGTTGATTGATAGAAAAGAAGAAGAGCAAAATTACGTGCACATCTTCTAAGAACTGCGCAAAGAGTTTTTCATACGACAGCTCGAAAGACATGTTTTAAAATGTTGTGCCGATTGGCGCTCCGACTTATTCTTAAGCTGTAATATAATATCTTGGAATATGTAGAAATAAATAGTGTTATATACAATCGGTGTTTTTTTTTACTTTCCAATAAATGCCATATGTAGGGTTCCTAGTCTAACACACAATATTTTAATAAGTTAGGGGCTGGTGACTTGCACCCCAGGTTCTTTGAAACCTATTTCAGGCACCAGTTCGAATTATTCGAGTAACATACGATCACGACAGCTCCAAAGACATGTTTTAAAGTGTTGTGATTGACGATTGTACTACAAAGTCACCTTTTGGGGTTCAAATATTTTAAGTCATGCTCGGCTATGATCTCCATATAAAAAAGATAACAATAGTCAAATACAAAAATTACGTGGAAATATTCAAAGAACTACACAATATCTATGATACAATGTTCTCCATCGAAAAGTTACTGCAATTCACAAAGGACATCCGAACTCGACAACTACATATAAGACAGACCTGAAGACATGTTTTACAATGTTGTGCTTGTTGATCGATGCATTGACAATTGTTAGCAACTTGTGTGATCGTATTCATATACACACAGACACAGACTGCGAGAAATCATCGGCCGATCGAAGTAGTGTAAAACACTTGGATATAAAGGGAAAAGTTCGTGATCAACATCAAAAGCGAACTATTCGAGTTACATACCATCATGACAGGTCGAAAGATATGTTTTAAAGTGTTGTGATTGACGATTGTACTACGTCACCTTTAAACTTTTTGGACGGAGTGGTTCTTCAAAAACGAAAGCGTTAATACAGCGTACGCTGTAAGCAATAAGGGGTGGATGGAAACCAAAATATTTGAAGATTACCTCAAAAAAGTTTTCTTACCAGCCATCGGAGCGGAAAGACCAGTCTTATTAATTTATGATGGTCATTCAACACATGTGGACCTGAGTGTTATAGAGCTTCTAGTAGCCAACCGAATAACTGTTCTCAAACTGCCGGCTCACTCATCCCATATTCTGCAGCCATTAGACTGAAGCACAATGAAACCTATGAAAGACAAGTGGGATAGCGAATTGGTGAAATGGCAAAGACTCCATGTGGGTGCAAAACTCCCAAAGCAAGAATTTGCCAGGATCATAACTATGATATGGGATGACTTAAACCCAGTTATCATTCAAAATGGCTTCAGGAAATCGGGTATATATCCGTTCAATCGAGATGCAATTACAAAAGAAAAGTTTGACAAACTCTCATGGTCAAGATGAGATGTTAAAATACACGCGCAGAAAACACACATAGAAAAATAAGTAAAACAAGCAATTAGTTGCAATTACCCGCCAGGACGGGTAATTGCAACTATTGCTGTCTTTTTAAGAACTTCTGGAAATACTTTTTTATTCTTCACAGTTTTTCATGATTATGACGGTTAATAATATCCGCATTAAATTTACTTATTCACAAATTTTTAAGAAATTGTTTTTTCCGTATATTTATAGAATTATCTAGAGATGAAGTAATGACTCCAATATTTTTAGTTGCAATTACAAGACTCTACCTTAATAGAGAAGAGCCGATGTTCCTTTGACCGTTTTTATATTAGATCTCAATACAATTCGAGTTATATAATATCATGACAGTTCAAAAGATATGTTTTAAAGCGTTGTGCTTGTTGATTGACCATTGACGTTTTTAAAAAAAGATTATCAGAATTCTCGAAAAAGAAGAAGAGAAAATTACGTGCAAATCTTCTAAGAACTGCGCAAAGCGCTGAGATCTTTGGCATGACTGTAAGCCACTATGTTCTTGAAATAAATAAATCCAGTATTTTTCATACGACAGCTCTTAAGCTGTAATATAATATCTTGTAAATGTAGAAATAAATTGTGTATACAATC
>CAJQZM010031377.1:0-18840 GCA_907164665.1 Colias nastes | reverse complement strand
TTTTAGTGTGCAGTCGGGTATTTTGTTTTTTTAATAATAATTTTTTTTTTATACTATGTAGTGATTCTGCGAACAGTCTATAGTTAACATTATACATCTCACTAATAATAATTTTTAAAGATACCAAATATTTAATCTGAACTAAAATTAAAGAGGAAACATATTATGTGCTTTTATATGTGTGTTTGTAATATTTTCACACAAACACTACTGAACTGATTTCAAAAATCCTTTCACAAGCAGAAAGTTACATTATTCTTAATTTAATTTATTTATTTATTTCTTGAGTGACATAAGCTATATTTCATCTCGGTCAAGTAGGGTAGAGCCGGGATGAGTGGCTAGTAATTAATGAATATACAATTTAATTCATTAATTATGAATACTGGTCATTATGTTTTAAAAAAACTTTGGTAGACGATAATTGTTATTACTTAAAAGGAAGAGTTGAACAAACTCAGTCAGTGACATGAGTACATGTAGCCTAGTTGTTCAATACACTCATGCTATGTACATTTACTTTACTTTTCTTTTTCATTTTAAAATGTATCGTTATTGGAACTTTACCTTCACCATTCTATCTATTTATTTTATCCAATATATAATTAATATTTTCCCTTCACTTTCGTAGTATTTTAATATGTCATTGTTGGAACATTACCTTTCCATTTTTATCAATTTAGTACATAAACTATCTCACATGTAAACTATCTATAATATTCAAAATCGGTTCGCTTGTTTTGGCGTGATTGAATGTCAGTCATCAATCACAATCTTTTATATATTAGGATTTGAATAGACAAACATACACATTGATAGGTTTAGCGATAAGTGGAAAATGTGAAGAAAAAATGTATGATGAAAATGGTTTCTTTACAAAACTTCAAAGGGATGTTTATTTTTATATGCTATTGTTGAAATATACTAAGCTATACATAAAAATACATACACAAATACAAAATATATTTGATATAAAATACAGAAATACTCAGGCACTTCAATCAGATGACTGACAACAAATAACTTTGTATAGATAATTAAGACGTAATTACGTAATTATTTAAGAAACTTTGAGTTTTTAACCAAAGATAGGCATGATATCTTTGTGGCTGCTAGAGCTCGCTTTGGGATAACAAACTGCTGGACCAAGGATGGGAACATTGTGGTACAACTTGCTGATGGTTCTAAGCGAAGAGTTATGGTGATGGCGGATCTGGATACAATTCCTTCCAGTCGTGCAAGTCCCTCCACTGGTGCGTCTGCTTCCGCGTCTAACAAGGAGACCAAATTGGCGTCGAATGTTAGACCAAAAAGATTTGGCCGAGTAAAGTAATGTTGTTTCTAATTTATATGTGTATTCAAAGTTTTGTTAGCTTCAATTTTCTATCTTCAATGTTTAACTATTTCAAACTGTTTCAGTTACATATTATATGTTAAAATCACTTTTTTATCTCAGTTGCATTACTTTAATTATTGTTTCTAACTATTTTGTTTTAACAATTTAATATTAACTTTAATGTAGGTAGTACTTGTTTATTTTCATTACATCACTCGAGATTTGACGTTACCGTAATTCGTTGTAATAACACTGACATGTTATGACTTTAATGACAACTGAATGTTAGACGTCAAATGTCAACGCTTTTGTGTTCTTCATGAAATATTGTGTTTGGATACTTGCTTTTTGGTATCAAATTGTAGCAATTTTTTAAAATAGGTATCTTTTGTTTTACGAAACTGGTGGTATTGGCATGTTTAACTGGAAACGCTTCTTTTTTTATTTTTTAACATTTTGTACTAATTTGTGTGTTTTTATATATATATATATTATATTTTTTTATTTTTTTTATTAATAATATATTTTATTTTATTTATTATATATAATATTTAAATTTATTATTTATAAGATGTCTTTAGACTGTAGCACTTCTAGTGACACATTCATTTCTGCTTCATCGATCGATGAGCAATCTGGGGAAGACAGCTTTCACAGTGCAACATCTCCTTTAAATGTACCTTCTCTTTTCGACAATGGTCTTAAAAACTTTAATGTTGTTCACATCAATGCTCAAAGCATCCCGGCTCATTTTCCCGAACTATTAGCTTCTTTTGATTGTAATTTTCTTCATGCCATTTTAATTTCGGAATCCTGGTTAAAACCTTGCTTACCTTCTTTATCTTATAGTCTCCCAGGATTCCAATTAATTCGCAATGACCGCATTGGTAGGACCGGGGGCGGGGTAGCTATCTATTTGCGTTCGCATATTCCCTTTTCCATAATTAGTAGCTCTCCTCAACCTCCACCTGCCGATGCGGCTGAGCACCTTTTACTTGAGGTATCCCTATCCAACGCAAAAATTCTTCTTGGTGTTTTCTACTCTCCCAATTTAACTGTTAACTATTTTTCGTCTTTTGACCACCTTCTTGATATTTATACCCCTGCCTATAAACACATTATATTTATGGGCGATTTCAACACCTGCCTTCTCAAGGGTGATCTGCGTAGCAAAAAGTTAATGTCCATTGTTGATTCCTTTAACCTAAAAATCCTTCCTCTTAGCGCTACCCATTCCCTTCCAAATTGTACTCCTTCCCTTCTTGACCTCATCATAGTTTCCTCTCCCGAACTTGTCGCTAAGCATGGCCAGTGCTCTGCTGATTTGTTCTCCTTCCACGATTTAATCTTCCTTTCCTATAAATTGAAAACTCCCAAAGCTAAGCCTAAAATCCTTATGCGGCGCAATTTTGGTAAAATCGATACAGATCGTCTTCGTGATGATGCCGCTGATACAGA
This sequence comes from Colias nastes, assembly GCA_907164665.1. Classification (NCBI taxonomy): domain Eukaryota; kingdom Metazoa; phylum Arthropoda; class Insecta; order Lepidoptera; family Pieridae; genus Colias; species Colias nastes. Next base: position 16,046 of record CAJQZM010031377.1, on the reverse strand, counting down.
TTGGTCAGTTATTTATTCTGCACGCTCCATTGACGAGAAGGTTGCGTTATTTAACTCTCTACTTCTGAACCTATTTGACAAACATGCTCCTTTGCGTCCAGTTAAGGTGAAGCATTTACCCGCGCCGTGGATGTCGGCTGAGCTTAAATCACTTTTGAAAAAAAAGGCCCGTGCGAAAACGAAATTAAAAATGCTTGATTCTGATTCTAACAGAGCTAAGTACCAGAGCATACGGAATCGCTGCAATACATTATGTAGGGATGCACAACGACGCCACATTTCTTCTTCGATTGAAAACGGTGACCCTTCTAATATGTGGAAATTTCTTAAATCTCTCGGTATTGGCAAGGCTGCGCAAAGTTCCCTCCCAGACACAGTCTCTATTGATGAACTAAATTCCCATTTTTCCAATCCTCTCTTGGATTTTGACACTAATTCAAAAGCGCGCACCTTAAGCTCTCTCAATACATCACCGCCTCTTGACTATCTTCCGTTTGTCTTAAGTCAATTTTCCGATTGTGGTGTTAAGAAGAGCATATTGTCTATTACTTCTAAGGCTGTCGGTAGTGATTGCATTGGTCGGAGCATGATTATCCCTATCCTGTCCATAATTAATCCTATTATCACACACATCCTCAACTTTTCTATTTCCTCGGGTACATTTCCAGTAAATTGGAAAGATGCTCACATTTTGCCTCTCCCTAAGACCTCAAAGCCTCTATCTCCTTCAGACTTTCGTCCTATTGCCATACTGCCTTTTCTGTCGAAAGTCTTAGAAAAACTAGTGCAAGAACAGCTAAGTCGCTTCCTTAATTCCAACAATCTCCTAAATCCTTATCAATCTGGTTTCCGCCGAGGCCATAGCACGACCACTGCTCTTATTAAAATCACTGATGACATACGCCTGGGTTTAGACAATAAGCAGCTAACAATCCTTTCGTTGCTTGACTTTAGCAATGCATTTAACACCGTTGATCATGAGGTATTGCTGGCTATGCTTCGCTCTATTAACATATCTCCAACGGTAATTGATTGGTTTCGTAGTTACTTGCAGGGACGACGGCAGCGTGTTCTAGTGGAGAACCTAACCTCTTCCTGGAGCAACGTACATGCCGGGGTTCCGCAAGGTGGCGTGTTGTCTCCTCTCTTATTCTCAATCTTTATAAATTCTATCTCCAATAACATTACTTCTCCCTATCATATGTATGCAGACGATTTCCAGTTATACTCGCACGTGTCACTCCCTGAACTTACTGAAGCGATTTTTCGTACAAATACTGATCTCGCAGCCATCGTCAATTGGAGCAAGGAACATGGCTTAAAGGTAAATCCCAGTAAAACTAAAATTATCATTATTGGTAGTAAGCCGCTTTTGAGTAAAATTAAATGGGATTGCTTGCCGGATGTTGTGGTTGATGGTACTCGCATTCCATTCAGCAAAACTGTTAAAAGTCTTGGTTTGCATCTTGATCAGCACTTATCTTGGTCGGAGCATATCAAGCAAATACGAAAGAAAGTTTTTGCTGCTGCGTCCTCATTGCGCCGTTTACGCAACTTTCTGCCGATCTCCGCCAAAATTGCGTTAGCCCAATCCCTTCTGCTTCCTTTCCTTGACTACGCCGACTCCTCATTTCCTGATCTTTTTGAGTACCAGCTAGACATCCTTGAGAGGCTGCAAAATTTTTGTATCAGATTTATTTTCGGCTTGCGTAAATTTGATCATGTCTCGGAATACCGTAAAAAACTCAATTGGCTTCCCATCCGTCTTCGCCGGGATGCGCACATCCTTCAGCTTCTGTACTGTGTGCTGTTTGACCCTAAAACGCCTAGTTATCTAAAAAATCAATTTAATTATCTTGGTACTAATAACTTAATCTCTCTTCGCTCATCCAACCTTCTAATTCTTTCCACACCAGCTCGTCGCACTAATTTTTACGGCTCTTCATTCACTGATCGCGCTATCCAGCTTTGGAACGCTCTGCCGGAATCCATCAGACGTGCAAATACTATCAATATCTTCAAAGCGCTCGTTAAAAATCATTTCTTGTCATTATAATGTGTTGCTTATCTTTTGCCTAAATTATTTATTAAATGATCAGTATATTATTAGTCAGTATATTTTTATAATAAGTACGTGTCCGTACCGTATTAGTATGTATGTAGTGTAGTGTATGTAGTTTATGTATTTTTATAAGTATATTGTATGTGTATTTGTGAAATATGTATTATTAATAGTAATTAATATATTTTATATTGTTATAGCACTGATATATAACTAAGTATGTATTACTTATTCATATTCTTATTATTTATTTTGTGCCATCGCGTTCTCGTTCAACATTCCGTGCCAACAGGGTTGCCTGGAAGAGATTGCTTTTAAGCAATAAGGCCGCCTTTTTGTATGTATGTGCCTTTATGTTTCTTTTTTAATTATTGTATTTTGTTTTTCCATGCTTGGTGTATATGTACAATAAAGTATCAAATAAATAAATAAATAAACTTTTTCTCTCAACAATATTTTATCATACATAATATTGTTAATATATAAAAATGAAACCCGTTTCGCGTTGTCACGGCATCACGTGTGAACGGCTGAACCGATTTCGATAATTCTTTTTTTATTATATTCCTTGAAGTACGTGGATGGTTCTTATGTAGAGAAAACGTAAATATGTACCACGGGCGAAGCCGGGGCGGACCGCTAGTTGTTAATATATTTAAAGCTTGTAAAAATTGTATAAACGAGGTTTAACAAGAGAAAATACAATCCAAACTCTCGAAAATTATAAAAGAAAGTACCATCACGCACACGCTTAACGATGAGAATTTCTAAGAAAAGTTTTTGACAAATTAAGAAAGAAGTACGTACCACACACCGCGGACATAATGGAAATTTTCGATAAAAAAAGGTCTATGAAATACACGGTACTGTAAAACATACATATTTTTCATAATTTATGAATTTATTACACTGGTGAAATTTTTATTCACACTCAAACATGTATTTATTCAATTAAACTTCTTCTAGAAGCACTTTTGAATCGTCATTACATATTTTTAACATTTACCACCGATTCGGAAAGCAGTATCAATGTAGAAGAATCGGCAAGAAACTCCATAGTTGCTCTTTTAAAATCATGTATAACATAACACACACATTTGTAGCACACTCTTCAATGGGCTGGTTCACACAAATGGAGATTCGAGAAGCCGAAGCGCGAAGCAGCTCCTTCTGTGTGGACGTGGCTTAGTAGAGAAAACGCGTGTATCGCCATTTTCCTGACAGAATAAATTGTAATAATAAGAAAAAGCATAAATAAAGTAAGTACAGGTAACTATTATCTTACTACTATTATAAATGTGAAAGTTAGTATGACTGGATGTTTGGAAGAGCAAAAATAAGTCAGAAATATAAATGTTTGCGTTTATGTATTAATTATGTTATTTTAGGCCACTTCAAAAGTTCGTTTGTAAGAATCTAATTTTCCTATAATTACAGGAAGACACATATAAAGTTCAGAGAAAATGCCCGTGCAAACTGCAAGGTACAGTCGGTCCCGCGGCGACAAGTTGCGCGATTCATCGCCGTGTGTTTTCGTTTTAATCGTCGACTGAACTTAACATCGTTCAAACTTGGATGTGTCCCGGGAGAAAAGGAACCGAGAATTATAGTCTGTTTCAAAAGACTTTTAAAGCTCAGGCTTGTTTGACTTTTTGTGTTATTTCAGTTCTGTTCAAAGGTATGGTTTGTTTTAAGTGTGTTGTATCATTTAATTATATGTAGTTTAATTATTAGTGTTTTAAGTTATTCTATTCCTCGAAATTCATTCGAAAAGCCATGTTATTAATTTAAGCATTAAATATTGACTTATGTTCTTGTTTTTGGCATATAAAATAATTTTTATATGTTTTTATAGTTTATGAGCAACAAATAAAAGATCATAGTAATAATTCATAACTTATTAATGGTGTTACAAACGACTATGTTTCGCAAGATAAATCGAATCTTTCATAGCCATTACATACCTAATTAGTCACATAACATATTAGGTTGCTTCCAGCTAATGTAATTTATTACTTTTATAAATAAAATAGAATAAACACATGCTTCGATATAGCTTAAGTTTGTTTAGACACAGCTATCTATACTTATATTACAAAGCCGAAGAGTTTGTTTGTTTGAACGCGCCAATCTCAGGAACTACTAGTCCGATTTGAAAAATTATTTCGGTGTTAGATAGCCCACTTATCGAGGAAGGCTATAGGCTATAATATATCATTACGTTAAGACCAACAGGAGCGGAGCCATGCGGGTGAAACCACGAAGCGCAGCTAGTAATTGTGTAAACAGAAGTGTTTGTTTGTTTGCTTGAACGCGCTAATCTCAGGAACCACGGATCCGATTTGAAACATTATTTCAATGTTAGATAGTCCATTTCTCGGGGAAGGCTATAGGCTCTATATCATCACGCTAAGGCGAGAAGCAGAGTATAACGGGTAAAACCGCGGGACGCAGCTAGTATAATACTAGGTTTAGCTAATATGACTTGACATGAGGTTGGAGTCTAAATAATATAGGACCCATTAACATTCTCAAAGTTTAGACAAGTCTATACCTAGAATTAGTATCTATTGTGAAATAGTATCTATTGGTAAATTGCTTTTAAACTAGATTTTTCTTATTGTATATTTTATGCGACGATGTTTAAAAAATTACGATCATTGAACCTTGGCGTCGAATATTGAATTAAATTTAAAAGTTTTTTTCTAAATCGTTATTTTTATTACGCCTAAAGTATCCTATGGGTATTTAGAAAAACTGGATATTTTATTAAATATATGAATTTTTAATGGTTCTAAGTACCTTACTGTCAACATGTGGGAACTAAAACTGTGCTTTGGAGTATTAGACTTGGTAGTTGGTTTTGAAAAAAACCGTCATCATTATCTCTACATTATTATTACGTACGTTTTTATGTATGTTTGTTACGCCATAACGAATAATTTTTTTTTAATTCAATTAAAATACATCTTAATTGTTTATGACATACCGATATTTTATAACATATAGGTATAATTAGGCTCTATGGCGGCCTTAGGAGAGGCCTATGTCCAACAGTGGACGGGAAAAGGCTGAAGAGAGAGAGAGAGAGGTATAATTTGCTTTCTATGCTTGTGGGTTCCTTCGGTAACTAGTAATTGGGCCAAGCACGCATCGGGTAAGTTACAAATTGACGGAAACTTAGTATAAAATCAATGTAATTATAAGTAGAAAGGTAGATAGGTTACCAACACAACAATCGATCTTCAAAAACGGCACACTAACGCATACACGATTAGACGTCAATGTAATATGGCATCATTCAACTAACTTTATTAGCCACATTTCGTCGTATCACATTTACTTATATATTTTATTTATATACCTAGTTTTGAAAAAACTAGTATTTTACTTATAATAATATCATTGCATGAACTAGTAACATTTTATATAAAAAAAATATTAGCAACTTCAAATATAACATTACAATATTGCTCTGCCTTCTGAACTAGGTTACCTGTGGCAGGCAGTGCCTTCCCTTACAAATTCCATATTACACTACCTATATTTGGCAAGTTAACAAAATATTTTTTAGAGACTTATATAGGTATTGTTGAATCAAATAGTAAAAGCAAATAAATCCGATCCATACAAACATACATTAAACCTACCTTCTTTCTGTTGGCTTTAAATTCTAAAAAAATAGCTTATGTTTTCCCTAGTATTCTGAATCGTACTTTAATATCCAAATCCATAAAAAGTAATAAGAGTAGTATAAAGGCAGATTTACATTTGGATTATTATTTTACCTTCAATATAGGATTTATATTATCGTAAATTCATACTTACTTCTAATATATTTACAACTTATAATATTGGAATCTTTTGTTATCAAATAAAATAGGTAGTAGCTTAAATGCTGTTATTTTATTTCTTTTGATGAAGTTTTTTTAAACCTCTGCAACGGAAAATATACTAATTGGGCTTTGACTTCGAGGTAGAAAATATATCCATTTCTCAAGGCCATAGTTGTTTTCATATAAAATTAAAAATCTTACAAGAAATGCAAAAATGCTTTTAACTCAAAATGTCGCGACTAAATTATTTATGAACAAGACGAGGTGTGAAATGGGAAAAATGAGACTGTCTGTAATTTAATTTGCTTTTTCCGTTTATAACATACAAGTCGTGAATTTAGAATTATGTCAGCGAAAAAATCAAGCTTTTTATCATGCATAATTGAATATAAAATATTTTAAGGCAGTACTAAATCAACAAGCAATTTTATAATAATTCAAAAATGACTACTTACAACGAAATAATGTATTTATTATTGTAGTATAATATTTCGCAGCACATTCTAGAATAAATCTAAAATTTATTTGAATGCAGTAACATAGTACCAAAAGGATCATTTCAAAGGGTATTTATTATCACAACACGTACGGAAATGTTGCAAGATTCTTTAAATTTATAAAAAAAGGTATTATTAAATTTCATGAGATCAAGCACACATGACATATAAAGTCAGTACTGAGAAACAAATACCTTTTACTCCATATACTAGACTTCAGATAAATAAGCACCCAGAACTTTGACCTTTACGAACGTAAAATAAATTAACCTTTTAAAGTTAATTAACAACTATTATAATATCAAAGTAAGGTTATAATAATATTAGTTCAATGGGTTAGTTTTGCTATATTATATTTGACTTTCCGCCCTTAGCCCTTAGCCCTTTAGCTTTTATCGTGAAGCTGTTTAAATTTTATAAAATATTTCCCTCCTTGAGGTTATGTTGTTATGAGTTCTATGTTCTTCTCTAAGATTACGCCATCCGTAGATTAAAATTCACCTAATTTCGATCAGCAATTTAGCTGTAATAGACAAAGAAGCTTTCGTATTAACTCATATTAATAATCAAAAAATAGAATTTGTGGAGATCTATAATCTATTATTTACCTGGTAAATAATGCTACATACGTAATTTTACAGTTTTAAATAAATGAGAAATGAATAAGACTATGATTTTTTCTGATTTAGTTATTTAAACACTCAAAGAAGCAATATCTGAACTACATTCCGTATTGCTCAAATATATTTAAACACTAGAATTCCTACTTTATCCCGACTATACCTCGGGTAAAGCCAGTGCCTTAAGTTAGTCGAAATTATCGATTAAGCCAAATAGATTGATGCGGTAAGCTGGTTGTGAGGTGTGGTCTCCATTCGCAATCAGTCTCCAATATCTCAGTCAAACAACGGAGGCATTACGAAAATTGTAATGACATTACATGAACTAAGAACCAGGCCAATAAAGAGGATAGTTTTTACTGTAGGTATGTTTACGGTTGAACTGAAAAACTAACTAGATCGTATTACAAAGAAAAATTAAAAATTAAGATATACAATATACCTTTCAAAGAATGATAAATATCATAATAATAAGATAGATAATCAGGCTATTGATGCCCTATACGTACCTACTCTTAAAAAAACAACGGACAACCATTCCTCAGATCATGTTAGAAAAGTAAAACAGTCGATGGCCTGTAAAAAGTATCAGATTTTACAAAGTTTGGTTGTATTTTAGTATAAAAATAGCAAAAGAAATACATGAAAACTACACAGGAAATAAATGTGAAGTCTCGTTTCCCAACATCGAGCATACGTCTGTAAATAACCTAAGATTTGATTACACTCCAATTTTCGATTTATATTTGTGTATTAAAAATAGGGAACCTAACGTTGTGAAAGGCAATGTTAACAGATCATTGGCATCGATACTTATAAACCAAAATAATATTAAGCAATATATAAATAAATAAGTGAAATTGTAGCATTTTAATTTATTATGTTTAATAGAGTTTCATTTGTTAATTTACTAGATCACATCATGTTTGCCTTTTTGACACTAAATATACATGTTATAGGTATGTTAACAAATCAAGAAAACAAGTTTTTTTCAGTTTCCTAAAAACTATAGTTAATGTTTTTATCATTTGAAAGTTCAATTTTTTCTAAGCTATTCGCGGGCCTTGAGCGCGGGGACCGAATCCAGAAATTTAGTAATGAAAAACCTCACGCTCCCCACTCTGACGGGCGCGGAGGTGTGGCTTGAAGGCATAGCATGCAATAGCTTTACCGCGGCAGTCCCCGAGTGCCACACGTCTTTTTTTATTCTAGATAGGGTAACGCTTGACCACAATCTTGCCTGATGGAAAGCTAAGATGTAACACTTAATCTTTAGCAATAATCGTTTACTTTTCCTCATCACAAAATTAGACGTCGCACCTGCGATAGATTCTTAAGACAAGGTCAAGTTCTTATACCAAAAGTCAACGCAAAATCAATGTCTAGAATTAAATAAATTAAAGCTCGTTACTGAGTCTCGATTAATCTACGTCAATCCAGTGATAGCTCTGACAAACACTGTTCAGTCGATACTGATTTAGATATTGCCTAGAGCCTTAATCGATAAGTCTTTGCTTCTGTAAATAAGTTTAACTCGTATGTATACAACTGCATAAGTCAAATTACAGTTTAGCTGCGACTAGAACTCAGATTTATCACAGACCATATATAAATGCTGCTTAAATCCTACTAATATTATAAATGCGAAAGTTTGTGAGGATGTGTGTGTGTGTTTGTTACTCTTTCACGCAAATACTACTGAACCGATTACAATGAAATTAAGCACACATATAGAGGGTAACTTGGATTAACACATAGGATAAGTTTTATCCCGGAAATCCCACGGGAACGGGAACTATGCGGCTATTCCTTTGAAAACGCGGGCGAAGCCGCGGGCGGAAAGCTAGTATTTAATAAAATGTACATTATGTGTTATAATATTTCCAAAACCTTAATCAATTATCTATTCAGAAACCCGCTGTCTCTATGATGGTTACGATTCCTCTTTTTCATCAATTTCCCTAACAAGTACTATTTTAATATGTGGTTAGAAATGTAGCTTTCCATAGTAATAAAATAATTTTGTTAAACAGAAACGTGTATAAATTCAAGCAGTTAGAAAGAAGAAAGAAACATGTAGAGTCTGTAAGTCTATATTATGTTATACCAGAAACTGTGTACTATTATTGACTAATAACTATTTTTAACATAAGAACAAATTAGTAGGATATTAACATCTAAGAAGGTCAGAAAGCGATGTAACTCGGAAAACCACGGGAGCCTGAAACCCCGTGGTGTGAACAAACGAATGCCAATGTAAACTGTAATAGAATACATTTATTTTTATTGCTTTTTTATTGAGTGATATGGCAGCGCTTGACTACGATCTCGCCTGATGAAAAGCTAAGATGTGGCTTAAGATGGAGCGCGCTTCTCTTGAAGGTACCCGTTCACGCTTTTCTTGAAGACCTCCTGTTGTACTCGTCGGGGAACACAGATTCAGGAAACATCTTGCAAAAGTTGAAATGTGGATTAAGAAGAAAGTGCCTGTTCACTCCTTCCTTGAAGACCTTCTAATTGTACTCGTCGGGGAACACAGATTCAGGAAGCATGTTTTTATATTTAACTAGCGGTCCGCCCCGGCTTCGCCCGTGGTACATATTTCGCAATAAAAAGTAGCCTATGTCCTTTATCGGGTATCAAAATATCTCCATACCAAATTTCATGCAAATTGGTTCAGTAGTTTAGGCGTGATTGAGTAACAGACAGACAGACAGAGTTACTTTCGCATTTATAATATTAGTATGGATAGTTGCTACGATTAATATTTAAATCTACAATTCCTCGCTACATAATTCGCTACGTCGTACGTATATTTCTTAAGAATAGGTATTACATTATAGAACGTTTGCAAAAGCACTTATAAATCGGAAACGTCAGAATCTAATGTATGAAGGCAACTGGGCCAAAATGTTCGACCGGATATCAACCGTACAAACGCGTGCCAAAGTTTCAATTTTATCCATGTCTTATATCACTGTAGGTTATTGTATTACAGCGAGTGTATAATGTAGGGAAATGTTTTTGTATGTGATACATTTGACGTGTAAACGGCGCAATACATATAAAGCTTTTGCGCTCATTTAGATTCTTTTGAATCTGTGATTATACTATTGATTGAAAAAGGTAATGTATGTATACTGTATATATGTATACTGTAAGGACTGACGTAAGGAAAAACACCTTTAAGAAATTACATTTTAAGGAAACAAAGATCAAAAACAAGTTTCAAATTAACCTATGTTATTTATAGAACTGACAATTCTTAAGATATGACTCTTAGGGCCGATTTTTAAATCATTGGTTAAAAATTACCCGTCCAATAAAGTATTACACGATAATATTAAAAATGTCACTTGTAAACTGTCAATTGCATGCAATAAGAATACATTTTAAAATGGTAGTTTAAATACGTTATTCGACGAATAAGTTTTAACCGAGGATTGAAAAATCAGCCCTTAGTAGTGTAAGCTTTAGAAAAGCTTCGTTAGAATTACAAATGGTATTCAAACAAAATTATACATGCATATTGTTTTCTGAAAACATTACTTTTTATGCAGTTGTGTAAATCATGTTATTTCATACAAATCCTAGTAAAATAACTAGTAAGATCCCAAAAGCAGGAACAGTTTCATATTGGATCCTTGCTACAGTAAGTCAAGTAATTTGCGTCGACGTTATACCGAACTGTATTTTAGGATTAGTTTCATGGCACAAACAGTTGTTCCGGGAAATGCAATCGCATGAAACTAAAATGTTTATTCTGCCTTTTTAACGATGGCCTATAATAATTTATTTTTCAAAAATAATCATAGCAGAACGAATACATTAAAACATCCTAATTAAAGCCGCAATCTTAATATTTTAACATATACTAGGGATAGATTCTAAAAATTATTTCACCACTAGGAAGCTACTACATCTTTACCGTAAAAGAGAGTATTTTTTTAACTAGCAAATGCGTGTGAAGCCGGGGCAAACATCTAGTATTTGTTAATTACACAATAATAATAATATTAAAGAACTAACAACATAAGAGACATAATTAAATGTCAAATAGAAGCCATCTTGTATTATTTTCTAAGAAAATGAAAATATCTTGAAAATATCATAGAATTACTCACTACATATATTATTTTCAGTATTCTCCTTGATGTGAGCTAAGCCCTACACGACCTTTGTGACTTGTGTTTGTTTTAGTTATCTTGAAAATGCTAGAAATAAAAGCTCTTCAAAGTAAGTAAAGAAGCAGTATGTGGTATATCCTAATTAGATCTTATAGCGCTACATTTTTATTATTTAAATATAAGATAAAGTTTTAATTTTTAAATAAATTTGTATCGAAAATATGTTTTTTTCTTCACTATTCCACGTGTCCACATTCGAATTGAGAACCTCCTACTTTATTGAAGTCTGTTGATAATTATCAGTAAGTACGGAAAGAGTAATAATATCGACAGAAGAAAGTACTAATATCGCTAACAATATATTATTTTAACATAAAGTTATATTCAAGTTCAAACAGTGTGCATAATAGTTGTAAACTAGAGGTATAAACATAAGTTTACACTTGTTTATCTTCACGAACACAGTTGGGTCCAATATCCAATTTTAATCTTAGCTGATAAGGCATAAGAATTGAACAGAAGCATAAGTTTAAATTCCCTCTCGGATCCCTTGCAATAAATTTGAACAGCTATTAACCGTTCGAGTAATCGCGGGCCGCTCGTTTCATTGTGCCATGTTATTGCTCTGGGACCAGATTTTAAGAACATTCCAGAAAAGTGCCTAGTGCTATCGCAGATTGCGTTTCGAATTTGCAAGCTGTTTTTTAGATAATTGTTGGCTGGAGTTTTGATAAAAGTGTTTTTTATAAATTTATTGTTTTGAATAATAAATTGAGACAGAATAATTAAATTATGGTCTTGATCATGTGTTTGGAAGCTATAATATACATAGATTTATACACAAGGATCAATGACAGAAAATTGTTAACAGTTTTGTGTCGTATCTAATTTTTGGGAATATATTTTAGATACCATTTGCTATTGATCCAATATGTATTAATACAGACGTAAAGTTGATATTTCTGAAGAAAAAACATATTTTTTATTAGTGTCTCGCCCGAGGAAGCTATAATATGTATGAAAACTAGTTGAGAGATCAAACGGCTATAGCCTGGAGCAACTAAATAAATATGTGGATAATCAGAATACTGTCTACAAAGACTGCCTGCTGGGTTGGCTGGCTTCAGACCTCTGTATTAAGAACATATTAGCGCCAGTACAAATACTTTCTTCTCTTCCTATATAATTTCTTTAATTTACTACAAGGGCTGTAGATCAGGCGCTGCATATAAAAACGCACTTTAAATTTCATACCTAATTGACACAATATTATCTAGATAGTCATATATAGGTTAAACACGACCGAATTAAAATGTCATTACGTAGAATGCTATATTTACCTGAAACTGCACTTAATAATTATGTTCACAATTCTGCTAACTTGTAAAATTATTTAATAAATATCCATCGTTTATATAATTTATGATAATTTTAAATATTACCTATGGAAAAGCATATCCCATTTTACGCGAGCTGACTTTAAACTTCAAGGACGTGTTATGCACAAAAAAATGCAGTATGTACATGTTTTTATTGTTTAAGAAGAATGTAAATTTAATTATTAATATATCGTTTCTGTCATTAAATGTTATAAATGCTATCTGCCGAGACCACGCTCGCTGTTAAACGTTCCAAATGACAGATTAATAACATAATAAATAATTAATTGGCTTTTAATATACTGGAAGTTAATGTCTCAATAGTTTTTATGTATTTTAAATATAATTTGTATTATTTTACGAATAGAAAGAAATCGATCGTAAAGTGGGATGCGAACCCGAGACCTTCGTTACCATGGCGACCTTAAATCTTAGATGATGGAAATTTTTCGTTTCTTTGCATTTCTCAAATATTTATAAATAAAGAAATTTGTGAAATACTTAGAGTTCATTGTTTTCGTACAGTAAATATATGAAAACACTAAAGCGTGACTTTACGAACAAATAGGAATGCATTATTTTTGCAAGTCACGGTGTTAAATGAAATTCTATTACCCGTTTTACTTCCTAGCTTTTAATGTTGAAAGCACGTCCATTTTATGTTTATACAATTACCTTTTACTAGCTGCGTTTCGCGGTTTCACCCGCGTGGCTCCGCTCCTGTTGGTCTTAGCGTAATGATATATAGCCTATAGCCTTCCTCGACAAATGGGCTATCTAACACCGAAAGAATTCTTCAAATCGGACCAGTAATTCCTGAGATTAGCGCGTTCAAACAAACAAACTCTTCAGCTTTATAATATTAGTATAGATATGTTTTAAATTATATAATACCTATAGTGTTTAAATTTCTTCGCTATACCTTTTAAATTATATTCGCTATATAGGACAATAAAAAATCCTCAAACATACCATTCTTTTTGCAATCTTTACATTAATCCACTGAGTTTATGTCCTTCCCCAAAGTTTAATCTAACAAATGCTAAAATTTATCACAATCGGTTCATCCGTTTTAGCGTTGGAAATAAACCTATCATATTAAAGTTTAAAACGCATATTTGTAACTAAAAATAACGTTACGACAAGATGTGTTTTCTAGTTTTCTACAGAGTTCCTACTTCGGCATTATCCGTGATGACCCTGTTGATATAACTCTCTAACGGTTAATTCACCTTAAAATTACTGTAATAAAAAAACAAACAATTACATTAATACTAACCTAACTAGATAACAATATGATAGTAACAATATTCGCCAGAGGATGTAATGAGGTGGCGTATGAATCAATCATGCTGAGCATTTTCCTCTTGCTAATAAAATTGGTAGAATAAATGGCTTGTTTGCTGCGTTATTAATGTTTAGGACTTTATTTGGGAATGATTTTGTCATGTTTAGAACAAATTTTGTACAATTCGAGCTTTATATTTGTATATTCAACCCACTTCTTGTCTTACTTTATATCCGGATTAAAAAAAAGTGTGTGCCGAGCATACGTGTCAGAAGTGAAACTTCTTTGGCAAGATTCTAAGATATGTACCAAAATCGTCGCCTTGCTCCATGGCGTGACGGTATTACCATGACGCGACCTTGAACTTTTTCTCAACGTGCCTTTAAAAAAGTTTCACTTTAATATACAAAATGTGTACGAAATTTCATCAAATTCCAATCAGTCGTTTTACATAAAAGAGTAACTAACATTCACTCATTATCACACATTCTGGTAGGATAAAGGACGTAGTACTATTGTAACAAAAACAAAAGTTAGCACACGCGCTCTCAATACCTAGAAAGTTTCCCTTTTTTCTAAGCTTTCGGGCTTTCACACAAATATACATATAGGACTGCGTATTTACGTTTATTTATTATATGTTTGTCTATTTCTGGTTAAAATATTATCATTATGAAATCATACATTGTGCTAAATAAAATAATTTCCCTTTCAATTCGCGTAGAAACCGACACTTTCAAGCTCAACCCATCGCTCGAAAGTTTAAAAAGAGCTCGGGTAATCCGATATTTTTTCCAAGAAAATCTGTACGCGAGCGTAATTATCACGAAAAATATACAACGACCCTCGGTGACAGTATTATAATTATGAAGTTAAAACATGGCGAAAGTTAATATCTAGCACAAAGACGGCATTAAGGCAATAATTATTTAAAACTTTGTCATCGAGAAACAAAAGCGAAAACACTTCTTAGTTGCCAGCTACTTCGCGTAACTTTATTAAATAAGTTGTACTTTATAGCTCACTTTTTAGCGCTTGCATGAGAACAGTTTTCGAAAATATTTATTTTCAACGCACGTGCTATATCCGTCTATTTCTTTGGTTTAAAATGATTCCAGCGTTTATATTTTGATAATAGATAGTCCCGGGGGCGTTTTTTTTAATAAATAAATAAATTAAAAGAACTTATTGGTTTTATACTTTGTAGAATAAATGGAGACCGCACTTTAATAATTCAGTTTAATTGTCATAACATGATAACAATTCAAAATGATTTATTTGTCCCTTTAATCATTTCATCACCATGTTAAGATTATCTTCATTCATTTATTTGGGAAAGACGACAGAAAAATATAGTAATAGTTAACACGTTGGTGCCTTTCCCTTGCACTTGATATCTCCTAAATTTTCTGTAAATAAATGATGAAATGAATTAATTTTAGTTCTATATTTTTATTTCCAAGAATCGTTTATTACGTTTCTTTTTATTAGAGACAAAGAGATATTATCAGTTCTACGTACCAAGCTTAGTTATAATTTACCTTTATACCAAATTCTTAGATTTTATCACTTTTAACTTTTTTAACAAAAAACCCAAAAAGAACTCGCCTTTTTTGGGAATTTTTTTTCTGAATTCGTAGCTATACTATGACATTCTTTTAACTGTTTAAATTATATTATTTTTACTATTTCTTTGTGATGCTAATTTTGTGAACTATGAAAGGTTTTTACGTAGAAATTTTAAATTTATTTTTACTTCACTTGACTTCCAAGAGACATTGAATATTAATACTATTCGCATTTGAATAAAACTAAAAACTTTTGTTAATTGTGTTAAATATTATTTTACTTAGGTACTCAAAATAGACTGACTTGACCGCCTCCTTGGTACAGTGGTTGACGCGTGAGCGTAACACCGAGGGATCCTGGGTTCAATTCCTGGTGGAGACGAAGAAAAAAAAATGTTTTGGTCTAGCAGGACACAAAAGGCTGATCACCTACTTGTCCCTAAAGAAAATCGGTCAGTGAAACAGCTGATGTATAACTATAATGCATCTGCCCCTTACCCCACTTGGGGACATGGGACTTCACACACTCAAAAAAGAGTGGAATATTTAAAGCTTTTTTATCTGTTGTTATGTTTGTAGTCCAGGATCCTTCGCCCATTTTTGCACGTGATTACTATCAAGGTAATTTTCCGTGAGTAGCTTTATTTTGATGAGACGCCCAATAATTTC
>CAJQZM010031371.1:0-12259 GCA_907164665.1 Colias nastes | reverse complement strand
TTTTTCAAATCGGACCAGTAGTTCCCGAGATTAGTGCGTTCAAACAAACAAACAAACAAACTCTTCAGCTTTATAATATTAGTATAGATTTGCTCATTTCATGAAATGATCGATCATTTCGTGAAATGGTCGTATTTCATGAAATGGTTGAATGTCTCTTGTGTGTGTCGCTAACTTAAATCAGCAACTTGTTGTAACTCGTCGAATATCATGTGTGATTTTGCGGGCAAAAAATGGTGAAAATTCAAGTGATAGATTGTGCATAAAGGCTAAAACACAGGTTATTATTACTCATAATCACTACATAGTATAAAACAAAGTCGCTTTCTCTGTCCCTATGTCCCTTTGTACGCTTAAATCTTTAAAACTACGCAACGGATTTTGATGCGGTTTTTTTTAATAGATAGAGTGATGCAAGAGGAATGTTTTTGTATATAATTTATTAGGTTTTAGACAAAGCGGGCGAAGCCGCGGGCGGTAAGCTAGTATGTTATAAAGTTAAACAAAAGTTACAATGATGGGCAAAATTACCCAATAATGTAGGGATCTATATTTGACAACATTGCCCACCATCAAAAAAAGCTTAGGGTTGGCACATTTCATATTACCACATAATTTGATACTTAATAATACTACTTCTACTCAGTTAATTTCGGAAAAATAAGCTTAATTTGGTCTCCCGGAAAGAACCATGGTAAATAAAGTTAAATTGCTGAATTTTAAGCACAACTGAAATGTAAAAATATGTTTATTTTTATTAAATAGTCACTGAACAATATTCTGTTTTGCTTTTTTTATCTTTTTATTGCCTACAACATAATCCTACTACGAAATATTTGCAGTAAAAGAAATCGGAAGTCATGCTCATTTTACTGAGATGTACCAACCCTAGGCTTTTAGGAAAGCGAAATGCGATTTGTATGAAAAATAGAAAAAATACCTGGGTTACTTTGCCCAGCCGCTAAAGTCGGGAACCTTTCATGATACTGCTTTGATTTTAAAGTAAACGACATCTTTACCAACCTTTTTGAATTGGACTTTAATCTTCTTCTTCTTCTTCTTCTTTTTTTCAAATGGCAACTCCCGATCCTAGTGAGGACGGATTCTGCCAATGTCAAGTGGACTTTAATATAATCTGGCTAGAGGTCATATTTACGTCAAAAATCGACGTTGGCAATGTTGGCAACAAGTGCAGATAACTTTACCCGCCCTCAAAAACAGACAAAAAATGAAAAAAATGTTGAAGAATAATGAAATTTTCTACAGCAATATATGCACACGATCTAAGAAAAACATATGCTAACAGAAAATACTAACGTTGCTATAAAATTTTTTTGCGGAAATTGAAATTATTCATAAAAAGTGGGCAATGTTGGCCAATTTGACGGTCCTGGACCGATTTGAAAAATTCTTTCGGTTTTAGATAGCCCAATTATCGAGGAAGGCTATATATAGGCTATACAGGGTGTAATGGTTAAGTGTGCACAGGCGATTATTCCGTAACTATTACAGATATCAAAAATCTTTAAACTGATATCGAAAGTACTTACTTACCCTAATGAGTAAAATGGCCATAATAAATTTTTAAAAATAAAACGAGAAATATCTAAAAAAATAACTTGAAACCCTCCCATACATTTAGTATGAGATATGACTATCCCATGTACATTTTAATATGAAAGATTTTAACTTTTTCTTTCTTTTTTTGGTTTTCTGCTTAAATTACTTCGCAAATTTGAAGGGAAGTTCATTTAGGAACTGTAAATAGAGCTCCTCATTGTATTGCACAATAAGGACGTCACTTCGAAAATCTGCCATGAATACAAAATGTATGGGAAATAAAATGTATGGGAGCGTTTAATATAACATTTTTGGATACTTCTCGTTTTATTTTTAAAAAAATATTATGGCCATTTTACTCATTAGGTTAAGTACTTTCGATATCAGTTTAAAGTTTTTTGATATCTGCAATAGTTACGGAAAAATCGCTTGTGCACACTTAACGATTACACCCTGTATATCATCACGCTAAGACCAACATGAGCGGATCAATGCGGGTGAAACCGCGGGGAACAGCTAGTTATAGAATAAACATTAGACAAAGAAACATATTTAACTGTAATTATTGTGAATAAAAACACTGGTGCAAGGAATAACTTGTATTGGGTATGAATATTTATTTTTTTTGGGTATAAAAAGTATATTAAAATACAAAAAGCAAACGCGCACACAAGATTCGCGACAACAAATCCTAATCGATAGATTTAAAAATAAGCACTGATAATATACTATACTAGAAATTAGGTTGGACAATCTTTCGTGTCCTTCATCCATGTGAAATAAATTTCACCAAGATTAACAAGACAATCGTTAACAAGCGTGTTTTACGATTGTGGTTTATTGCTTGCACAAAACTCTTGTTCAAATTACTTAAATAATTAATTTACATCTGAAGCAAACAATAAAAATGGCGACGAGGCCGCGAGATGTAGAAGCGTGTGCTCTAAACTAGAAAAAATATTTTTTTAAGTTGAGTGACGCGCGATTTTAGTGTTGGACTAATTGGTAACAAAATGTCGATTTACTGATCTCACTGCATAAGCTTCAAGATATTACATTTTAAAAATTCTAAAAAAATATGATCTATTACTAAAAAATTACCTGTAACCTTCACGTACCTACATCTATCTTTTCACACTTCCATTAACACTCGATCTATCATATTATTTCATTAATACTTTTTGGCTTAATATTTTATATACTTCGACTTCATAGGTATAACATACAATTTTTGAAGCAACAGTGAAAACATCTGCAAATATTTGATTAAAATTACAAATGTGTAATTGTTCCATTGTTTAAGATTACTAAAAGTCAGCGTAGACAAAGGAATAAAGGCAAATGAAAAACAAACATCTGAATCAAGTTAGTTCTTACTATGTAAAAACTATCTTTCGCTCTAATTACAATGTAGGAAAGGGACAGATTCGAGCTAAGTCGTTACACAGAAGCCCGATTAAGATACGTATCAATTTAAAATGGCATTTATGTCTCTAGAAATAGATGTTATATTTCAGTGTGCCGTTTATTCGTGCAGCAAAACCGTCGAGCAATAAAACATAACTGCCGCACTCCATGTTACATCGTCGTGCCTAAAGCAAACGGGTACACTATAGATAGCAGATCGAGCGACAACGTCCTAACGACACGGAACCTTCACGCGATTTAACACCTTATTATTATAGGGAGAGGATCTAGTATGGAGTGGGCTGTGTCTGGTTTATTGGACGGAACAACACGTGGCAAAGCAACTAGATGTCAGATTAGAGCGTAAACAAGTTTCGTATATAGCTACGTGTATGGGCCGAGTACCTACTAGTCCATTGAAAAGTTACATTTGGGGTTGCGTTTTTTAGAGGACGCAATTTTATTTTTTTGTGTGTAAAACCTTTGCTCACTTCAGAGCGCTGTAAAACCTTAGCTATTGACGTAATGAAAAAATGTTGTATGTAAAAGTTGTTCCTCGAAGAACAATCTACAAAAATGGTCTGATATAATTTCTTCGTAAAATGATAAAAAAAAGTTTTATTGAAAAATATAAATAGCTCTAATTTCTGAACATTTTCGCTTATAACTTTTTTATTTATAGTTCTACGGCAAAAAGTTACAGGACCAAAGTTGTAGAGAATTTAATTTGCAACAAATATGTAATGTTAACAATTTTTTTATCAGATAAATAGTTTAAGTGATATATAGTAAAAACAATTTCAACCGCTATTTTCAAGATGGCGGCCGTGGGACAAGGGTGGCCACCCCACAAACTTGGTTTTAGCTTCACACTGACCCCCCCTACATATAAAAAAAAATAAAATTCCGTCCTCTAAAAAACGCAAGGTTAGGCCAAATAATGTAACATTTCAATGGACTATATTGAGAGCTCTGTCATATAAAAGGTTTTAAGAGTTTGTCTTTTATTTCAAAGCGTTTAATTGGAACTAAGAACGAACGTAGTAAGATTATCATATACATAGGATAAAAGGTTAGAAATATATAAACGAGTAATCCCAGTTTAAGTATCATAAATTAACAAGTATTGTTACAGGATTAAGAAACTAAATATAAGTAGTAAAATGTATTAGTACCTAGTTCAACAAACTTCTGAGTTTAATTATCTATTTTTAACCGACTTCAAAAAAAGGAGGCGGATCTCAATTCGGCCGGTATATTTTTTTATGTATGTACACTGATTTCGCCGAGGTTTCTGAACCGATTTACGTAATTCTTATTTTGTTTAAAAATTGATACAGTTAAACTGTGTAAAAAAAAAACAAAAAAAAGCACTATTCAAGTACACTGTACACGACGGTGCTCTGGCCTCTGCGCGGGCCGCGGCCGCGGGGCGCGGGCCGCGGGCGACGGGCGGCAGTGTGTCGTGAACTTTCTTGGGGGACACTCGTGTCGGCTGTCGCACGTCGTTGTATCCGCCATTATTATTTATCTCGTACGGATACCCAAAACAATTTTGCTAACTTAGTTACCTAATCAATAGGCTTATCAAACAAACACTACCAGTGATAAACGTGTAGGTAAGGGAGAATAATCTTAAACTTTGTATAATATAAAATATTCTTTGGCATGAGTCTTAAGAGGCCGGCGGACGACAATAATTTTTCCATACAAACGTAATAATACCAAATCATTTTCAGTTTGAGCATATTTCCACTTTATTGTGCTGTTATTCGGAATAAGACAGTATTTATCTAGGTTCCCATTTGATTTTTATTGCAAATTACTTAAATACAACGAATTGCAAACGATTTGTATTTCTCACATTTTTACAGTATAAATGATTTGTTTTCTACTCATCAATTCTGTATTAAAAACGGCAATATTCTTAATATAATGTAATTCGAAACATAGCTTACATTGTTAAGTTACACTATATGCAAAAATAATGGAAAAGCATATTGAGTTTTCATTCATCATTTTTGGTATTACGGAACACGTTCAAATTTTCATCGGTCGTCGTGCTGTCGCATCAAGCGTGGGGCTGGAGAGGGGTGCGGCACAAATGTCAGTGTGTACGCGCATGACAATTCGTTCGTCAGTGTTAGACGATTACTAGTCTGCGTTGTGCGTGCGTATTTGTTTGCCTAATTGGCAAATTATTGTAATATTTCTGACACTACTTGACCTATGCTACGGATTTGGATTTAGATTTGCCTTGTGATTTGGAATCGAGAAACCTACCTACCTTCTTTTTTACGACTTTTGTTTTGTTTACGGACTTCGATATTCTTTGTTTACGATTTACGATTTAAATAGGTATACATAAAAGTTACCAACATGGACTCCGAACGTTGGGACGTATCTCGCAGTAAGTATATACCTACCTAATTGTTTTTTTTTTAAACTCGGATTAAGAAAATACCTACAAATCATTTTTCTCGTTCATAAACGTAAATATAGTCATTTTACCGTTAGGTACAAAATTAGATGTGTTTATGAATCATATTTCGGTCCATTATTATTAATAGGTATATAGGTTCTTATTCATTTCATAACTTATCGGCACCTACCAGATTAAATAAATATTAGCTATTTGGTTAGTATATTTTATTTTTTATTACCACTAAATATTATGAACTGATAGGTATTAGTTTTGCGTAGGTACCTAAATTACATACCTACATAATACCTAGGTGCCTAAGTAATTTAGTCCTGTCATTATTTACTTGAGTTTGATCAGCAGTTGGCACACCCAGGGTGGAGTGACCATACGATTGACTTTGTTTGAACAAGTTATGTTTCATGGCGTGCCGCGTGGGGCGGGATTTTGCTTCTTTTGTAAAATTAAAAAATATTATAATAAGAATAATCATTATTATTACACACAACAATTGTAAAAGAAACGTTCAAGTAGTAGGTAGTTCTGTCATTTCATTTTCTAATTTTTGGATTCTTAGGTATCTATGTTGGTAACCCTGGTAGGCTGTCAGCTGCGATACTAATAATTAGATAACTAGTTAGTCCTTTTCATCTTTTTATCAACAAGCAGAACTAGTAAATCGACTTCAATATAATTGATTTAAATGTTTTCAGAGCCACGACGATCAAGTAAAAAACGATTATGGGCATCAGTTCCCAAAAAAAAATGCGGGAAAAAAAAGAAAAATAAGCGTCCTTTGAGGTAAGCTATCTTGCATCGCACGTAGCATTTATCAAGAATTTATTTACTTAAATTGGCTATTATATTACAGTCGAGGTGAGTTTGCGACCAGTAGTCGAAATATGGTCACCCTACACTTTATTAAAAATCAATGTAACAATCTCTATTACTTATCTACTTATGAATAACAATAAATATTTACCTGTGGAAATTCTTGCTTTTTATTTTAATCATTCTTAGCCGGAAACAGTTATTTTATCCCAAACGTAAATGTATGTGTGCGTGTCAACCAGAGTCTAGACGTCACTTCCATCTTTTCGCCCCGCGCCCCGCCGGAGCAAACCGGTTTTCTGCCGCGGCTTGTTGACAAGCGCAGAGCCAACACAACACACGCGTTTTATATACCAAATACTTTGAAATAATTGTTAATAGGTAGTTCATTGATAGTGTAATAAATTCATTATTAGATGCAAATAGTAGTAGATTTTGTACTGTACAGTTTGTCCGAGCAATACTTATAAGCAAAAGCATATTTTAATTTTTTAATTCTCCCCGGGAGCCTGCACGGTAAGTTAATGAATTAGACAATTAAAATTAGATATACGTTTATTGTACAACTAGCTGTTGCCCGCAGCTTCGCCTGCGTGGAAAAGAAAAATTTTCATGGTAATAATTTTCATCCCCTATTTTATCCCCTTGGGGGTAGAATTGATCAAAATCCTTTCTTAGGGTTCATACGCACTATGCGGGTAGCCGCATTGCGGGTAGCCGTGCGGCTGACCGCAAGCACAATTATGTACGTAATATTCATTTCTATTTTCTATGCGCACTGCGATGCGGCTACCCGCAGACCGCTCCGGTTGCTCGGAGAGCTGCGGCCCGAGTGACAGCCAGCCGGACGGTTGCTATACGCACTGTGCGGTTCAGTCTGCGGCTGCCCGCAATTGAGTGAGTGTGTGCACGTGGTTGCAAAATGCTTGCTCTCATCTCGTGTTTGCAAATAAGGATGCACCCAGTACTTCTTTCTTTGCTTTTCTTCTTTACGTAACGTGTGTAAATGTAGTAAATAGCTGCAACTTCTTCCACTTCCATCTTTGAAATGGATCGACATGACCGCAAATCGCAACGGTTCTTCAACCGCACGTTGCGGTTGCAAATGCGGCTGCCCGCGATCCGGCTGGCCGCGTTCGCAACCGCATCCTGCGGTCAGCCGGACGGCTACCCGCAATGCGGCTACCCGCATAGTGCGTATGAACCCTTAGGGGACGCCTACGTTATGACATCTACCTGCATGCCAAATTTCAGCCCGATACGTCCAGTGGTTTGGGCTGTGCGTTGATAGATCACTATATCAGTCACCTTTGAGTTTTATATATATTAGATATATTATGTTTTTCATAATTAGATTAGATAAAATGATGATGAGATTGTTTTATTTCTACAGTGAAGGTAGTTGCAAAAAAATAATTGTTAGATTTATTACATTACAAATTAATTGGGGGTCTACATTTATGTATTATGTAATATGTATATTTATGTATACAAAAAATATTATTTAGAGTATGTAGGTTAATAAATTTGTAAATGTCTTATATTTATCGTACTATCTCATCTAACCTTAGCATCAAACATTATCTCACAATTATACATATTATTTCATGACATAATATAACATACATTTTTGACACACTTAGGGCTGATCCTTGGTTAAAACTTATTCGTCGAATAACGTGTTAAACTACCATTTCAAATGTATTCTTATCAATGCAGTTGACAAGTGACATTTTAATATTATCGTGTAATACTTTATTGGACGGGTAAGTTTTAAGGGCAAGCTCCCTAAATTTTATGTGAATTTGCATTAATATTCTGAAACAGTCACACATACAATCAAAATGGAAATTTAGTACATGATTTATTGGGTCTTTTTCTTTCGATGTACAAGACAGAAACATAATTGTAACATTTTCGCTCGATTCATTTTTTATTCAAAAATGATGCCTTTTTTAAGGATTATTACATTTTTTTTAAGATTTACTTGGACTTTATGTCTAAAATAAATGTTAACAGTAAGAAAATAGAGTTTACTATTGAATCCCAAGATGTTTTCTCTCTAGATCAATTATTACTTTAGTTATAAACGAAATAAGAATTGAGACTTACTTTTCGAGCTCGAACGCGATCAAAGAGCGCACGCGATATTCAACTTTATTACGGCTGTTTTAGCGTCTAGTACCGTAACCGGTCTCTCAGTGCCAGAAATGAGAAAGGGAGCCTCCTATGGTTGAAAAATCGGCCCTTAATGAATAAAAAATAATATGACTAATGACTTACACAAATCTCTATTGTAAACCACGGTTTGTTAATTTTAAAGTCTTGTCAGCTCTTCTTTAGTAAGTAAAAATTTAGAATTTTCTTTGGAATTTCGCTCTCTGTCTCTGTTCGTTATCCGTGCGTTGTGCATGAGTCGTGCGCCAGCGATGCGGCAACCGCGCTGCGGGCTGCGGTGCGGGGTACGGGGTAGACATATTAT
Source organism: Colias nastes (assembly GCA_907164665.1). Taxonomy (NCBI): domain Eukaryota; kingdom Metazoa; phylum Arthropoda; class Insecta; order Lepidoptera; family Pieridae; genus Colias; species Colias nastes. The sequence goes on along the minus strand of CAJQZM010031371.1, from coordinate 3,557 downwards.
CACACACACCGGCCGGCGGCCTGCCGCCTGCGGCCAGTAACCAAACTGATGTCGTGAGAAATGCACGCGCGCTTTTTACTTTTAAAATAATAAATAAATATAAAATAGTGTATCATTTATAGGTATGTTTACATGAACAGTACGAGAAGACTTTTTAGCAATCCCACAGAACACAGGAGGTAAATGTACGATATAAACTTGATTATTTAAGTTTCGTTGAATGTTAAATCTAGTTTTAAGTATGACCCATAGATATAGGTTGTTGTCAGGGTAGCGACAAATGAATAGAAAATTTATATTTAAACAATTTATCCATTGTATAAACTATAAATGTATCAATATGATAAATTATTTAATTGCTAAATAGTTATGTCTTTTGATAGGGATAATTTTTCTTATATTCTTTCATACATATTGTAATCAATTGTTCGCCCGCGCAGTCAAAGAAAAACCCGTATAGTTCCCGTTCCCGTGGGATTTCCGGGATAAAACCTATCCTATGTCCCGGGGTAAAAAGTAGCCTATGTCCTTTCTCGGGTATCAAAATATCTCTATACCAAATTTCATGCAAATTGGTTCAGTAGTTAAGGCGTGACTGAGTAACAGACAGACAGACAGAGTTACTTTCGCATTTATAATCTTAATATACATGTATATAAATCTTGTGTCACAATGTTTGTCCTCAATGGACTCCTAAACCACTTAACCGATTATAATAAAATTCGCACACCATGTGCAGTTCGATCCAACTTGAGAGATAGGATAGTTTAAATCTCAAATCGTTTTAGAGAAAGCGGGCGAAGCCACGGGCGGTAAACTAGTATTATAGTATGGATTACATACAAACTTACCTACAGGTGTAAGGTGATGCTAACATAAACGTGTTAATAATTACATATTTTTTCGGTTTAATGTTCAATTGAGTAATTATGATTTATCTACAACTTGTGTTAAAAATACTAAACCTCCAACATACACTGACTCCTTCTATTAGGAGAAGCCATTACCAAATTATGAATCTATCAATTTTATTTATTTATTTATGCTTTATTGCTCAAGATAAATTACAAATTGAGACTTAACCTATGATACATTGTAACAAACGGCGGCCTTATCGCTAAATAGCGATTTCTTCCAGACAACCGATTGTACAGAGAGATATTAAGTAACGGATAGGAGTAGGGCAGAACACAAATAAATATATATTACCGTGCAGGCTCCTGGGGAGAATTAAAAAATGAAATATTTTTATAAAATTATAAATTAGAGTTATGATTTGATTATATACATATAGCGTATACTATTTTTCTTTTATTTCAGGTTGCTTAATTGTTTAAATGCAGTTGCGCGAGAAAATCTAGCTCCAAAAATAAGCGACGTTGAAACTACATTAAATTTGTCGAAATTTGTCTCTGATAGTCAAAGCATGGCTTGTTCGGAAGAAGATGAAATTGTAAACGATCCCCTGGAAGATATTGTTGAAATTTCAAATCTGGATGAACCCATGCCATCTTGTAGCAGTACAAGTATAGTGACGCAGGAATCAACCACTTCAAGGAAGAGGAATCTTCCGCCTCGTTTTACTGAAAAGAGACAGAAAATGTTCGATGTGAATAGTGTAACTCGGGAAGACTTTTTAAAACTATGTAACAAGTATTTGACTACAGGTATGTCTCAAATTATCAAATGGCAAATGGAATCGAAAGCGAATATTGGGGTGGACCGGCACAGCGATGCTTTCAAATTGTTTGCACTCAGTGTTTATTATACTGGACCAGCTGCTTATAACTTTTTTAAAAATACTCTTCGTTTACCTTCAGCAATTGCGCTTAAAACATTCGTCAAACCGATTGGAACTAGGCTAGACGATCGCTTACTTAGTGTGTTAAAAACGAAGGTAGATAAAATGGTACCGCAGGAAAGGATCTGTTCTGTATGTGTAGATAGCATGCCTTTAAGACCTAATCTGATGTATAATATCAAATATGACAGAATTGTGGGATTACATGAAATAAATGGATGCCAAAACGGAACACCGGCTAATTACGGTATTGTTATAATGGTACGTGGTATTGTACACCGGTGGAAACAACCAATAGCTCATTCTTTTCTATCGAATATAAAAGATCATGAAAAAGTGAATAATTGGATTAAACAAATTATAAAATCATTGTTAAGTATTGGTCTAGACGTACGGGTCTTTATATCAAATTCAGACTCCAATCTCTTGCCTCCATCTAAAACAATAGATGTAAACACTGGCAAAACTTATTTTGAAATGCACGGTAAAAAAATTTACTATATGTTTAACGTCCCACATCTTTTGAAACTTATGCTAAATGAATTTATGGAGTATAATATTATGTTTAATACTAAAGAAGCAAAGTGGTCTCATATTAGAGATTTATACAGTGTAGATAAAAAACAACAAACTAAATTAGTGCCACAACTCTCTGAGCATGATATAAATACGAATCATGGTAAGAAATTGAGTTTGAAAGTAGCGCATAGCCGTTCTGTAGCGTCTGCTATGTTGAAATATGTTGACTTAAAGCTAATTGAAGCAGCTGCAAAAGATACTGCCGAGTTTATTAATAGAATGAGTGACTTTTTTGATCTATTCCACTCGAGTAAAAAGCAAAGCGCACATAATAATAAAACTGTTTTTACCGGTGACGGCGGCCAAATTGGGTTTCTAGAAGAAATGATAATTTTTTTTAGAACCTTAAGAGTGGGTACTTTCAGTCCGGAAGTGCTCAGAAATAACATGTATTTTCTCTATGGTTTACAAGTATCTATAAAATCATTACTTCTACTCCATAAAGATTTAAAGTCAGAAGAAATCCATGCATTTGCAACGAATCGTCTCAATCTAAATTCTATTCATAATTTCTTTGATAAAATAAAAAAGGCGAGTGGCTCTAGCGAGGAGCCGACATGTCGACAGTTTAATATCGCATTCACAGAGATGTTTGTCAACAAAATTTTAAGAAAACTCGTAGTTACTAATAATATATATGATGATTTCGAAATCTCACTTATGGCATCAAACAACTGTTCAATGTTTGATACTTCAAAAGTGTCGCCTAATGTTAATATGGGGATATTAGCTGTAGGAACGAAAGATTACAAATTTGATCTGCCGAAGAAGAACGGATTGGTCTACATATCGTGTTATTTATTTAGAAAATGTCTGGAACAACACAAATGTGACAAAATGAATTCGGTTTTAAATATAACTGAAGAAAACCTAGAAAAGCAAACCTATTCTGACGTTGAAACCAACAAATCTTCCAGTGACTCAATTTTCTTAAGCGTACCTCCTAAAAATTTTATGTCGTTTATCGAAGAACTCGAGAAAAGGTTTCTTGAATATTTTGACGACGATCTCTTTGTGACTAATATTGGTAACGATTTATGTAAACATCTCGGAAATTGTACATTCGTAATGCCATGTGACTGCTTCCCTTTAGAGTTTTTAATAAAACTGTTCATTAGATTAAGACTATTCCATTCGATTAATAAACATAACAATTTAATACAAAAGAAACATTTGA
>CAJQZM010031367.1:0-15478 GCA_907164665.1 Colias nastes | reverse complement strand
CGCCCCGCCCACGCCCGCTGCGGCCGACTTTGCGGACGCGGCCACGCGCGCCGCGGTCGTGTATAATGATGGATCGCTGCTGCTGTACGATTTGGAGACTGCGCAGGTGCGTGATGGGGTTGTCTATTGTAATTGGGAATGTGGTAACTTGGCATAGGATTTTTAAAACGTGCCATGTGGATATTGTATGTAATGGGAGACTGTGCAGGTGCGTGCTAGGATTTTGTAATGCTAATTTTGGGAATGTGTTAACTTGACATCGAATTTTTAAATGTGTCATATGCATATTTAAATTGGTAATTAGTCGATGGTTAGCTGCTAGCAGGACAATGTGAACACAATTTTGAAACAAGTACATCCAATTTTCAATGAATTAGTTATGAGTAATTTTTAATTGGAAAATTAACCTTTAACATTACTCGACAAAATAAGGTATGAATGTGAACACACATTGTGATCATTCATGAACATTTTTTTTTCGGATTTACCATGTTTTTATGACATTTTTCATTTATCAGTTTAGAATAACGCCAAAATTATATAAATAAAGCAATTAGTCCCAATAAGAGTACATATAACACAAGTTAGCATAATATGAGTAGTAAGCAATGTTGATGACATGATGGTGTGTTGCATTGCAGCCGGTGCTGCGCGTGTCGTGCCCGAGCCCGGCGCACCGCGTGCGCTCGCACCCCACGCTGCCGGTGCTGGTGACGGCGCACGAGGACCGTCACATCCGCTTCTGGGACGCGGTGTCGGGCCGCTGCGCCCACGCGATGGTCGCGCACCTCGACGCCGTCACCGGCCTCGCGCTCGACCCCAACGGCCTGTTCCTGCTCTCCGGCTCGCACGACTGCTCCGTGCGCCTGTGGAACCTCGACACCAAGACGTGCGTGCAGGAGATCACCGCGCACCGCAAGAAGTTCGACGAGGGCATCCTCGACGTCGCCTTCCACCCGATGCGGCCCTACATCGCGAGCGCCGGCGCCGACGGGCTCGCCAAAGTGTTTGTGTGAGCGCCGCGCCAGACCCGTGTAATCCGCGCGTTTCATGAAGGCGCACTCGAATATGTACTTTGTTAAATTTATGTGTATCGTTCAGTGTTACGATTCTACCGAAACGCGGAAGCTCCCCCTTTCAGTTCCGACCGTACGCACGTCTGTAAGATGAATTCGTGGAACGTATATGATGCGACAGTAGAGGGGCGGCGTTCGTGAAATGCGACGATTATACGTTTCGTTTTTAACGTATTTAAAAATATTGTAACGTAACGTTCCGGGCGCGCTTCGACGCTCGTCACAAGCGCGTAGTGGACACTCATCTATGTATAGACATTTGGAATCTATTATAATATATTTTTAGACTTTCAGTATGTGGATTTTAGGTTTTTATCGCGACTTATTCACCGATTTTACTATACGCAGTGAGTTAAAGATATTGTTCGTTTCTATGCATCTGTAAGCGTGACCTTTGTAATAAACATTATGAGGATATCGAAGATTTTTCTTTGATACGTTCGTGTCACGTATCTGTACAGTTAGATTTTATGCAGTATTTGATATTTTGCAGATAACGTTCGAAGTGATTACATTAGCTAGTATATATTTTATTTAAATCGTTTCGATTTATATAGACGACTCTTACGTTTTGTCTTATGTACTGAATCTTGCTCTCATAATATCTCGTGCAATGAGGAGCGGTCGAACAAAAATGGAACGGCTAGGAGTACTGTATTGGAAGTAAAATAAGTAATGTTTGTTCATAATGAATACTGCAATGTAGAATATATATTATAAAACATTACATAATTATTCCTTTATTTTCCTCGAATTCATATGTACACATACATCCAAATTGATAGTAAAAAGCAACATAACCGAACTACGCGTTGTTTTTTTATATTTCTTTTCACTATCCTTTGATCCTTGTGTTACGATACCTTAGATTTAAACTTATTAATAAATGTGATTAAAGATCTTTTTCTAAAAAAAGATTAATTACTCTATTTAGGAATTCTAAGTCGCATCCTTCTTTTGGCAAAGCGAAGCATGCGACGTGAGAAAAATACGGTCATAGTAGAGACTCATCTCATCATGATGCCAAATTGATTGTAGCCAATTCTTTGAATATGTTCTTCATACGTAATATTATATAAATTTTGTTTTTATTTTTCATATAGAATACAAAATATAAATTTATTAAAAACATCGTTTTACTTTTTTGAGAAATTTTCTCGTTCAGTTTGAAGTATTTTAAAATAACATTAAGAGATAATGTCTAATTACATTATCAGTTGATTTCATTAGACATAACATATAATAGTAGATGATTCCTGTTTGGGTTTTTTAAATAGTTACAGTAGCAACCATAACTGGTTAAATGAAGCTGAATAGAAAATATGTTCTGTATGAAAATATTGACATTTCAAATATTCAATTGAATATTATTTTAAAATATGAACCACAACACGGTTCCAATTACGCTTGTTTGCGAACAAAACATACAAACAACTTTATTTCGCTTTCATATGGCACGCTTATATCATTAATTTCATTGTTGTTGAGATTACCGTTTCTTGTGTTATTGAACATGATTGGTAAGTTAATCTATACTAATATTATAAAGCTGAAGAGTTTGTTTGTTTGTTTGTTTGTTTGTTTGTTTGTTTGAACGCGCTAATCTCGGGAACTACTGGTCCGATTTGAAAAATTTTACTTTCGGTGTTAGATAGCCCATTTATCGAGGAAGGTTATAGGCTATATATCATCACGCTACGACCAACAGGAGTGGAGCCACGGGGGTGAAACCGCGCGGAGCAGCTAGTTTACTTATATTTTCATTCTTAAAAGTAGTGCAAACAAAACGATTATTAATTTTTTGGCATGTTTGAACTGATATGACCATTTCTAAGAACTTTCTAAAAACATACCTAGCCAAGGTCTTAAGAAGATCAAAAGCATAATATAACAAATTACAATTTATATTAGTTTGGAAGCAATACATATATTTCAAAATTAGATGTAATTAAAAGACATATAATATTATCATTATTTTAATCTCTTAAAATTCTTTATGAGTTATCTGTTAATAAAAATTAAATATCGTTTCAAACGAGGCATTTTGGTGAGGCTTAATCATTCAGAAAATCATTACAATAATTTGTCTAATTTCTGAAATTTTATTATTAAGTATAGCATTCAAATGCTTTACAAATGAAAATTAAAAAAGAATGAAAAAGTCGAAAAGAGTAGCAGAAATTCGATTGCTGAGTCGATCACTGATGGTCGAGAAGCTAGACGTTACCATGGAACGGCAAAAAGACGCGGGTTCGAATCCCGCCTCGAGATCGAATTTTATCTGTTATTTAAAAATTGGATGTTAATAATATTTTAGGAATGGGTATATTCGTGTATGTGCTGATGTGGATCGCGCAGAAGTTAGCAGAGCTGCCGAATCCCCCGCCTCCAGAAGAATTACCCATGTATGCTGATAGACATTTGCCGCCAATACATAAACCTATATTACAAGGATAAAGTCCAACGTTTACGCTACTCATAGATATATGTAGTTTGTTTAAAGTGTAGGTAAGTACCTCTATACTATTAATAGATTTATGTAATTCTGTTGCTTTTTGTTTTTGGAATAAATAAACTAGCGGCAAGTAGTTGTAGATGAGTGAAAGAATATCGTTAGATCTACAATAACTACATACCTACATGCCTAATTTCATCAAAATACAATTTTTTATTAAAAAAATCTACTTAGTTAACTAGTTTTAGTATAATATTTTAAAATTTTCAACTGATATCCATATTGCTTAGATATTGCTAGTCACCACAATTCTGATTACTACTCTGAAAAATAACAAGGCAACGACATCACATAATATAGTCCAGTGGCCTGCACCGTGCTAAGGAAATGGATAGTCACATACACACATGCAAACATGCATACTTACGCACGCTCGAATAATATATTTACCGTCCTGTCGCAGTCAGGTAAATACTTCCCAAATAAAATATACAAGTCGCACTTGGAATTTAAGTTGTTAGCACTCAAGATTCAGAGTTACAGCGCGTTCAACAGTAGATATAAATTGCGTCCTTTTATTTTTAAATATTTAATAGTTTTTAAATAGCATGGTTTCAATAAAAAAGTCAATAAAAATGTAACGTAAGTATCAAAGAAAGACGTGAGCATATAGCAATTGAAATCTTCTAGCTTCTTTTTTTAAAGATGTAATAATGTATTGCTACTGTGGAAGCGTTTTCAATAGATCTTTTTGAATGAAATCAACTAACATAAATTACGTAAATCGTGTTTTCAATATAATTATGAAGTATAATACCTGTTAAATAAGGGATGTTTGTAAATATAGTAACCTAAACAAACAATAGTCTACTTCAAAAGCGCGTAATTCACTAATAGGTGCACACATTCATTTGAATCCGGGCCGTTGCAGAATCTCTATTTCAACCATATTTCAACATGTTTGGTTTGTATTTTATATTTCTTTATTCATAAAAAAAGTTGTTTAAAATTAAAATATAAACGATGTTTTTGCCGCCAATAAACCTACATAAACCTAAAATTAGATGTCGATTAATATAATATTTTTATTTGTCTCTGTGATATACATGTGATATACATGTATTTGTAAAAGTTTGTGGGTGATGAACATAAATAATTACCTAATGAAGATATTCGCAGCGATTTTGGTTATATCTTTATAAGTAGGTAGGTAATGCGATGCTATATCTATTTAAATATTTATAAGTAAGTACTTAAATACTGAGAGACCTTAAAGTGCAACTTTCCTAAGATCAAAAAGCGGCCTGCTAAGACAAATAGACTAGAGTCTGTGACTAGAGTAGATAATTTTTGAAACAAAAAAAATCGCAGTCGGATGAAACCCATTAGAAAAGGAGGGGAATATGATGAAAATAAAAGGAAAAATAAATTACGGTCAATCCGAGTTCGGGAAGTGGGAGGGGGGAGCTTTTAAGAGAAAAAATGGTTTCTCTCGATTTCCGACAAAACTACAAGTCCTACGGAAAAAAGTTCAATGGCAAAGTTGTAGGTAATTAAAAGTTCTACAACTTTTGTATTCACAATTTTTTCTCAAAATTTAGGTGAAAAATTCAAAAAACCAAGTTTTTGGTCTTTTATTTTTATCTACTTCAAAATTTATTTTTTTTCTACGAAATTTGGTGGAAACTTACTTTATTATGTCTCAAATACACTGTAATTTATTTGATTGAAAATATTTATTTTTTCGCCTTATTTTGAATTAATACCAAAAAACAACCTAATTTTCAATCGAAAAGTCACCCGTCAAAATATCAGCTTTTTTCAAAAACTTGGGGAGCCTTTTGTTCATTGAAATCTCTACTTTCATATGGTGTAAAAAAAATAAACACCACCATAGTAAATGTTCTCAGGAAATGCATACAAACAGTGTGATAATGAGCTTTTACTAAATCAGGCACACTTCTCGAACTCTATATCTTCTCTTGTATCGGCTTTTCGGTAATATTTCAAAAGAAAAAAAATTATCTGTTCTAAGTATAATATTTTACAGCATATTCAAAAGCAAAATGATGTCGATAAAAACATTTCAGGTAGTTTGAGAAGTGTGCCTGATTTAGTAAAAGCTCATTTTCACACTGTTTGTATGCATTTCCTGAGAACATTTACTATAGTAATGTTTATTTTTTTTACACCATATGAAAGTAGAGATTTCAATGAATAAAAGGCTCCCCAAGTTTTTGAAAAAAGCTGATATTTTGACGGGTGACTTTTCGATTGAAAATTAGGTTGTTTTTTTGGTATTAATTCAAAATAAGGCGAAAAAATAAATATTTTCAATCAAATAAATTACAGTGTATTTGGGACATAATAAAGTAAGTTTCCACCAAATTTCGTAGAAAAAAAATAAATTTTGAAGTAGATAAAAATAAAAAACCAAAAACTTGGTTTTTTGAATTTTTCACCTAAATTTTGAGGTTATGTGAAAAAATTGTAATTACAAACGTTGTAGAACTTTTTATTACCTACAACTTTGCCATTGAACTTTTTTCCGTAGGACTTGTAGTTTTGTCGGAAATCGAGAGAAACCATTTTTTTCTCTTAAAAGCTCCCCCCTCCCACTTCCCGAACTCGGATTGACCGTAATTTATTTTCCCTTTTATTTTCATCATAATCCCCTCCTTTTCTAATGGGTTTCATCCGACTGCGATTTTTTTTATCTTTTTATTATTTTTAAAGGCTTCTACCCCAGTCTAAGAAGCCGATTACTACTCAAGCTTCTGTGTAATATTTTATTAATAACATTAGACACAGCAATATAAACGATCATTATTTCTAATATTTCCAGGGCTGAGTATATTTGTGTATTTCCTAATGTGGTTGACACAGAAATTAAACGAATTACCTAGTCCTCCGCCACCGGAGCAAGAACCAACCTATGCTCCTGACCGTCACTTGCCACCAGTACAAAAACCGATTTTGCCAGGATAAAAAGACGGAAGAAGGAAGACGATGTAATTGACACTTTCTGGTTAAATAAATAAATCGCCATCACAAAATGATGTTGTATTTTTTATGTTGTAAAAAAATAAGAGGATAAATTGTGTAGAATTTCCTTATTTCCTATATATGTAATAAATCGACGGATATGATTACACTTTCTCTATCTCGTTATGTAAGTGAAATGGTACTGCAAGTCTTTGGAGTGAAGATATTTAGGTATTTAGACCTAGACATAGTATATTATATGTAAACTAGTTAACTAACCTTTGAACGAATCGTAATAATAACGTTTGAGATAATACATATTTTACAAATTACAAATTTTCCTTTTCTACCTATAGGTACCTAGTTAAGTACCTATTTATATGTCTCAGAAATATGTAATATCATCAAGATTATCATAATATATCATATCATGTTTTGTTGCCTAGCGTAGGTACTAGGTAGGTACCTATTTTATTTAATGTTGGTACATAAACCTAAACGTTACGTAATAATGATTGAACGTTGCTAGTTGCTATTACATTATATAATTATTCATCGATGGAATTGTAGTTTTTTTTTATTAGCTATAGTTTGTTTATGTACCTATAGGTTTACCTAGGTTTATCTAATTGTTTTTATAAGAACTGTAGAAATAAGACAGGCTCGTAAAGGGTTATCCATTCTTTATTTTTAACTTACAGAAAATAAAACAATTCAATACTTTAAATATAATTTATCTAATATGCGGCATATTTTCGGTAAACTTCCCTCCAGAAACTTATACGTTCTTCGAATGGTAGAGATGTTAACTTTATTTCATTTCCTAAGGATAAAAAATTTAACGTGTTTCTTTCGCTCTTTACCCAGTTTACATTAGTAGTCGAAGGGTTCCTGAAAAAAAAATACCTTTTTAGTTTTACAATTTGGATAATTGCTATTGCTGTTGTTAATAATTCAATTCCGTTAATATTAAATAAATAATTACAGTTAGTTACTATTTACAGTTAACTTTTATTGCTATAATAGGTTATTGCTTTAACCGCATACCTACTACCGTTCATGTTTTTGAATAATTAATGTTGTACGCATTTTCGTTTGCGTTTGGTAATTGAGCGCAGAGATATTAAAATTTGAATTGTTTTCTGGCGCCTAGAGCGACCAATCCGCTCGCTCTACCCAAGAGCCGGCAGTTTAGCTCTTTAAATGTGTTATGCTGACGTTGGTGTATAAAATGTTGATTTACTTATAGATAAGATTATTAGGAATAGTTAGGAATTACTTTTTGTTTTTTGAATTTCGTTAACCTAATTTTGTTAGTAATTAAAAAAGAACTTACCCTGTTCTTGCAAAGTTAGTCCAAGAACTAGTCATTGCATCTATCATCTTCTCATCTTTTGGCAAATTTGGTAGAAATTTGTAGAATATTGGGTCAAATATATAAAATAATTCATCTGCATGATTTGCTCCGGGTATTAACGGTAGACCGGATATAAATTTATTTAAATTTCGTATAGAGTCGTATTTAAAAATATAATTATACACAGTAGCATTGGCCTTTAAGAAATAATGTGTTGTTTCTATAGAAGGATAAATTATTATTGAGTCCGAAAAATAATTAATAAGCCCATCATAACTAGCCCGTGTTATCGGTTTATCTTCAAAATATAATTTTCTGATACCCTTGACCAGCTCTGTTATTTCATTTTGGTTTTGAAATCTTAGATTCCGGGGTATAATTTTCGTTAAATTCTTTTCAAGATTGTCTAAGTCCATTGATTTAAATTCTCCTGCGAACATGACTCCTTCCTTATCATTAAAACCTATTATGACTTCTATGTTTGGATCTAGCTGAAAAGAGTTTAATAGATTTCTGGGGCTGATTGTTATAAACGGATTTTTACTTTTCTCTGTATTTTCAGAACACGGCTGAAAGATAAAGGACTCACCATTATTATTTTTTTTATTAGTATCCGAAGCTTTTACGATATCTTTCTCGTCCGCGTACTGTAGAACTTTTAAAATTTCGTTTTGATCGGTTAAATTGTAGCCAAGTCTGGAAGCTAACAATATTGCTTTATCCAAAGGATTCTCTTCAAATGAAATGGGTATAAGTATCGAACCACTTTCCAAGATAATTCTTTTAAATAAACCTTTACTAGATTCCGATAAACTTAAATAATGTACGGAGGTTGCTCCAGCGCTTTCCCCAATTAAGGTAACGGAGTTAGGATCTCCTCCAAAACTCTCGATATTTTGGTTTATCCATTTTAATGCTGCAACTTGATCTTTCAAGCCCATATTTCCTGTGACTTCTGTATCATTTAAACACAAGAATCCAAAAGCACCAAGCCTATAATTTATCGTGACCACTATTACATCTTTTTTCACGAGATATTTTCCGTCGTACAGTAGATTGGTATTACTTCCAAAATAAAATCCTCCACCATGAATGAATACCATAACTGGAAGTAAATTAGATGGACGGATTTCATTTGGAGTATAAATGTTAGCTACTAAGCAATCTTCACGACCAACTGCTATTTTCAGCATGGCGAGTGTTTGGGAGCATTTAATTGAACCGTCCGTAGCGTAAAATGTGTTCGTCCAAGTCGGCGCGGGTCCCGGCTCCTTAAAAAAAATCAGCTTTATAAGTAACGTCTATTTTTGGAGTCAGTATCCGAAATCAATTTTGCTATTTTATGATAATAATATTATGTAGGTAACTCACATGAAATCGCTTTGGGACAGAAGCGTACGGAATTCCCAAGTAAGCATTGTAGCCTCCTAGTTTTACACCTTTCAATGTTCCTTGCGGCAGTTTCACTTCACTAGTAAACAAGGTGCACAAAACAAACATTACACTCGTACATAATAAATAAATCACTACTAAAACACGTGCAGCATCCATGGTGTCGACATTGAATGTAAGCAAATAGAATTAGCAGCTCAGTTTATAATCGCTATAACTAAATATTTAATATTGTTGTTTGTAGATCAATTACAGAATTAAATAAATAAAATAAAATACAACACTTTAAAAATAAAAAAGCTTTATTATAAATACATAATTCAATCAATATTTACAGTTACATTGTTAACGGTTCACACATTTCACATCTGCATTCTCGCAAAGCCTTTCCAATACGATAGCACAATGACTGCTTTGATTCCGTATCATAATTCATTTTTTCGCCAGGCTGATTTCCGTAGCCACACTAAAATCATACAAATTTATTTTAGGGCTAATCCATCTGGTAAGTAACATGCGTTTTATTATGAAAGAACAAAAATTTCCTAATAGTCTTAAATCGCAATTCGTAACATGATTTTCTACGTCATACATGTGTCCTTTCACCGTTGGCCTACCGTTAAGAACCTCTGCCTACGACCGACACGATGGAGAATAAATTTTTTATTTATCGTTTCGAGTAAAAAAATTAATGGCATTTTTGATAGATGAGTTAAGATTAAGAAAATTGTATTATTATCATTTCCTTTAATATCTTTCCTTAATTATATCTGGAATTCGAGAGATTTATTTTCCTTATAACTAGCCTACAAAACCCTATAAAATTTAAATATCGGTAGTTTCTTTACTTTCTTTCTAAGTGGGTAAACTCAACTTAAAGGACACCGTAAATAAATAACATGCAAATAAGCAAATAAAATCAAGTTAAATATTGACACATTTGTGCAAGAACAAATATTACTTGTAAGTAGGTACCTTGGTACCTTCATGTATTATATATATATTACAAGCTGTGCCGCGTCGTTTCACATGCGGACACGCGTGCAATATCAAGTATTTCTATAGTTCATGTGTAATTCTGATGTACAACCTATACTCCTGTAAGGTTTCATCCAAATCTGTCTGTTATTTTTTACGAGAAAGAGTAACAAACAACCATCCATCCATGCTTCCAAACTTTCTCGTTTATAATATTAGCATGCTCTGTGGTAGTAGGTACGTTCAACTTAATCAACGTAAAATTTTTCAACCTACACGAAGCGCAACTAACCAGTGAAGCCATATTCTCGCAGTGCAGTCTACGCGCGCTAGGCTTCACAGTTTTGGCCAGCATGTTCCACGCGCGACCCGATTGCCGGTCCAGCTTCAACGCCTGCACTGCGCATGCTTTGGCGCAGGCTAGCGCGGTGCTCTGCTCCTCGGTGGCACCCGCATCGCCCCCTTCGCCCACGCTACTCTTCTGTTTTAATTCGTTTTCATTAAAAATTTGTTTGTTCTATAAACTTTTTAAGCTTCTATCGCGGGCCTTGAGCGCGGGGACCGAATCCAGAAATTTAGTAACGAAAAACCTCACGCTCCCCACTCCGACGGGCGCGGAGGTGTGGCTTGAAGGCATAGCATGCAATAGCTTTACCGCGGCAGTCCCCGAGTGCCACACGTCTTTTTTAAGTATATTACTTTTTGAAGTGCTCTAAGTAGTATTTTTATAGTCACTTCTGAATTGTCAATGTAAAATAAAGTAGTACGTAAAATACTCTACTACTTTGTAGGTTTAGTTGTGACATACTATACCTATTGCCTGCCTTATAATCCTTTGTGGCGATTCAAATATTAATTAATCGAGTCGCTGTATATTTAATTGAGTATAATATAGAGTTCGCTTCATTATAATATAGTGAATAGAGAATTTTGTATCATGTTAAAGTTTAACCGTTAACGTGTTGACTAACAATCATCCAATCGTCTGCAAGGGCCATCCATGCGTAAGCACTAGGTTGTCTGCGAATTAAATCCGTCAGGATTGCTCTGACGCGCTGCGGCTCGCGGCGCGGGAGTGATAGGAGGATACTATCAAAATATGCCAGAAATTTAATCAAGATAGAACTTATAACAACTATTTAATTATTTAAAATAAGGTTACCTTTCGAAGCTTATGAAAGTTTTAGTCATTCGTAACTTTATTTTCATCAAATGAGCGAAAAAAATACATATACCTACCGTATAGAAAGAAGTATTTTATTTCTGATGTTTAGGTTAAGGCTGTAGCCTTCCAAAGATAATGGATGCGAACGTAATAATCTTTACCGACTTTTGACCTTCATAGCCATTGCTTCTTTTAAAAAAGGAATATCTAATGCTCTATGTGTAACTTATTAAGCTTTTCTTTTTTACGGATAGGAAACCGATATTTGCAACAATTTGTGTCATAAATTCAGATTGTTTCTGATGTATCATAATTAATCTTTAATAGTTTTGTTATTATGAACATACCTATAAGCGCTAAGGGAACCACCAGCTTTTTCAAAACTTGACATTGATTGAGCCAAATCTTTCTTTTTATGGTAACACTCGCCTTGAAGACTCCGCAAATAACTGATCTACAGTAAAATTTCATTAAGTAGCCATATAAATACATCAATTAAATAAATAGAGAAGCATATTGAAATCTTACTTCACCAAATTTATCCAAAGCCGATTTAATGTGACATAACGAGTTATCTACGTCATTACGTAACCGACAGCATAGAGCCAACAAGTGATAGTACACCGGCGATTCTCCAACCTCTGCGAGTGCTCTTGCAAGGCATACCTCTGCTAACTGAAGGTTTTACTTAAATCGATATATTAGGTTAGTTAAATTGTAGGTAGGTAAAGGCAAACTACATCTTGTAAACTTGTTATGTTTCTTAGGAATTTACAAAATAAAATTAAGATGGCAATGAAAAAATAGATCAATTACTGACATGACCATTACCTCCATTCTCTAAAGTGGAATGGTCCGTCATAAGCAGGAAATTCCTGTTTATGTTCGATTATTATTAATTTATTCATACGATTACAAAACTATTAATTTTTTTGCAGTACCTGGTGTCAATGCCAGATTTGCATAAGGTTAATAACTAAGGTTGAATATATATGTATAATATTATCTATATTTTAGTAGTAATCTATAGTATATGTACATTTATTTAGCAAAATTGAAGGTAACGCGTGATTGAACAACCTATCAATATAAACTTTCTGAGTTACAAGTTACAACCAATTACTGGAGTAGATAGGAAAGTTATTTTTTGTTACATTCACATTTTGTTGTATCGTAGTTCAAATCAAAATAGCACATGAAGAGTTGCAAGGTACATAGGTAAGCACCCTTTAGTTTCTGTGATCTGTGGTAAGCACGTATTTTGAAGAAAGTACATAATGTAAGGAGGTCTTAAGGTTACTACAATGCTTGTACAACAATCGGTTATATGTCATAGAAAAATCTTGTTACAGCTTTGAATACGTACGTGATACTTAGTCTCTATTTTTGTAACTGTATAAAAAATTAAGCACAAAAAAAAAAAAAAAACAGTTTAAGCAGTCCAAGAAATAGCATCTATAATCTATTTCCGATACCTTGTAAGACAGTAAAGTCTACTGTGAAACAGTAGCATTCAAATTATTTGCAAGACTAACCTCTACACCACGAATACGTAAGAGCAAATCAGCGGCATCATAATACCGGCTGGTTCCTGGCAGCAATGGTGTTTGATCCCACCAATCACCAAGCTCTCGTTCCCACGCACGGGGATAGCGTAACTCTTCTGTTAGGCCTTCTGCTTCTGTTCTAAATGTATATTATTATTAACATTATAGGTAAGATATTTTGTATTGATTTTTATTGGTATCTATATCTAATGTAAACATAATTGTAGGTAATCCATAAGCTATAAATAAATATATTTAATATATTATGTATGTAACATTAGACAAACGATTTATCGATTTATCCATTGCGTATTTATTTTTATGTAAAATAAGTCTTAGAACTATAACAATTATTTATTATAGCTACTAGGTAAAGCATGGGATAATTTGATCTTATACATAATGTGTACCTAAGTATTAAAAAAATAAATGACGTCATACTTTCTAGCGTATTTCATGATTTCCGCAGCCATATGAAACATTTCTCTATGCCAGTAGTATGCGCTAGCAGCTACCCACAGCACTGTCCAGAAGGGATACAGTCCGAGAATCGATACGAAGAAAGGTTCGGCAGCATCCGCATCGCGTTCAAACACCATACATGCTTTTGATAGTAAACTGTAATCATTTAGAACTTAGTAATAAGGATGGAATATATTATGGAATGCCTAACTGTGAAATGAAAAACAGCGGGTATGCTTTTAAAGTGTCACAAGAATACCTTAATGCATGTCTGGGATTTATTAGAATAGACTTGTTAATGCAAACGTTGGCTCTACTGAAATCAACTTCCTGAAGGCAAGTAGACAGCTCGCGCCAAAGGTCTGCATCTCGGGGATTCTTGACTACTGTCTGAAATTTAATGTAATCCTTATAATTAAGAACTAAGCTACACAATGCTTTTTGCACGACGATGCGAAGCATCAGAGAGTGCTTTACGATCGAAAAATTTTTTTCGCCTCATTTTTGCAGCTATTCTTATTATTATAGCCTTGTTAGTTCACGGAATCAAGATATTTTGCATACTATTGTCGAGATAATTTAATGGAGATTAATCCCATACTTTTTAAAAATTGATTTACTTCAATAGAATTGGAAAAAAACACCGAAATAGGTCAAAAAATTTTCCTGTCCGTCATGTGTGAAACCTGAAAACACTAACTTGTGAAAAAATCCATCATTTGAGTTAAATTTTTTTTTAAATATTCTAATCGACGATTGTAGGTCACTGAATGCGAATGATTAATTAATTCAGTGTCGTTTAATTGCAATTAATAAAAAACGAAAACTACAAGACTGTATATCTATATATATATATATTTTTTTTTTATATTTCATAATTAAATGAGCATTATGAGTCGTGCACTTTTGGATTTTCCAAACTTTATATATTTTTATTCTTAACGTTTAACTTATTTCTTACGGGACTTATGAAAAAAACCACGCCTGTTAAAATGATACTTTATAATAATATGACTGCAGTCTGAGTATTTGCCATTTTTATTTAAAACTAGTCATAATAAGACACGAATCCTAAATACTTCATCTTTTTCTGCAGAAATTATATATGTTTGTTACTTATGTATCCATTTACAAAGATTTGTATGATAAATCACATAACTTTAGGTGGGCATTACGTGAGACTTGGTTAAACGATTGTTTTTGACAATAGAGTTCATTTTTATTAACGTGGAATACGTTTAAAATTTTCTGTAGGATACATTTATGAGAATTTGATTAACCTGCAAATACAGTTTAGTGGCATGTGACGTATCTTTTAGTTGGCGAGCGTGTCTCGCAGCACGGAGAGTGGAATCCAATTCTTGGTGGTAATCAGTATTGAGGAGGAAATCATTGGTGATTCGCATCAGACAAGCGTGTGCCATCATCGTCATTTCCTTTTAATGAAAAACATGATAAATCGGTTATCTACGCTATGTACATAATTATTTCAAACCAGTTTCATTTAAATGTCTAGTTTCGGATAAGAATGTGATCGTTGTAAGTAGGTACTTAATATTAAAAATTTGCCTATTATTAGTAATAGCAGGCAAATTCATAATAAGTACATAATAGAAAATTAAAGAAAATCTAATGCAAAACTCTTCAATTTCTCTGTTAAAAATGATCTAGAAATAGAGTTGAAATTGTAAGTAATTTGTATATCTTATTTGTATAGGTACTTGCCTTAAATTTTTCATCAGTTTCAAGAAAGTTGCTAATCACAAAATTATTGTTGACGTATATCGCTGCATCCTGCCAAAAGGATGTCCAAACTTCTAATCGAGTTCGAGTTCCACTCAATTGTCGATTAATTGTGCAAATATCTGTCGTACCTTTTAAAAAGTAAGTATAAGTTAAAATACTATTTATACATTTTTTTATAATGTATAATTTATATTTATAGCTAATTCCTGTCATGATTAATTGAAGATGAAATCTTATAAGCAAAACATCACAGCCGCAGAATTGCTGTTCACATCAGCCTATTCCCGTCCACTGCTGGACGTAGGCCTCTCCCAG
>CAJQZM010031364.1:0-13076 GCA_907164665.1 Colias nastes | reverse complement strand
GCTGGGTCAAATGACCCATAATTTTTTCAACATGGGCCTGTAGTCTAGTAATTTACTTCTAGGCAGCGTCAAAACCTGGGAAACAGACATGGACCTCCAGTGCATCAGTATGGGCCAGGATCTGTTGGCCAGTCTGGACGAGCTGACTCTCAGTCGCTTGTGGGGACATGAAGATACTGAACATAGCCCGAATCTACGAGCGGCGTCACCACAGCCACTGTGGTTTGGTAAGGATTCATATGTTTACACAACATTCTTATTTTCGTAATGCGGAAATCGGTCTCTCAAAATGACAACACATTTTTTTCATTTAAACCAACGAACAACCTCTAAATATTGTAGTTGACTGTAAACTTAAACCAAATCATTGTTTACTTATTTAAAGCACTGTTAACTAAATTGATAATGACGATTTTCCATTTGGCAAATAAATGTGGCCTAACTATTTTTCTGAAACTTTCTAAACCCTAAAAATTATTAGATGTTGCGTAACTGAGCTTCACCATGCAATAATGAATTTTATTAATAGCTGAAATTAAAAATTATTGAATTATTTATCTAATAAACAACCAGGTGAAGAAGATGCAATAGAACTAGATGCAGAGCCGCATAAAGAAACGAAAAGTAGTCCAAAAGCAACAGATGCTCTGCTAAAAGACCTCCAAACTACAGTATACCAAGCGAAGACGAAGATTGGAGACCTACAGGTCCCGTTGCACGTAGATGTCAAGCCCAGTGTATGTTTGCACGAACTATCTGCTTCTCCTTAACGAAACTCTGGATACACATAAAAATAATTCTATACATTTATTTACTATAACTAGATTCACAATTATAGCCTACTAGCTGCTCCGCGCGGTTTCACCCCCGCGGCTCCACTCCTGTTGTCCGTAGCGTAAAGATATACAGCCTATAACCTTCCTCGATAAATGGGCTATCTAACACCGAAAGAATTTTTCAAATCGGACCAGTAGTTCCCGAGATTAGCGCGTTCAAACAAACAAACTCTTCAGCTTTATAATATTAGTACAGATTAGAAGGTGGTCAAAACTTCATGGTAATTTTCATGGTCATTAGAAAACTGCCTAACACATGTGGGCAGAGTTTTGCTTTGGACAAATTTTGAGCGTGGTTGTGAGTTTAGTTATTTATTGTAAGTATCTCATTAGATTATTAATGGTTTTAAGGAAGTAAATGTGTGTATCCAGATGTTTTATATTTAAGCTTTTCTGGCCCTGTGGTTTGCGGGTTGTCTTATTTTCAAGTGTTTAAAGAAATGGAAAGTTTTGTTATTGGTCTGTTACACAGATTTCTTTGTGGTGTGATGTCCCTTAAAACAAAATATATAATTAAAATGTATTAAATTTAAATAAACATAAAAAGATTTATAAACAAACCTAAATAATTTAATAAAATCTCAGTTGACCATAGAGAATAGACTGTGGTAAGTCATATATCATATGAGTGAATGTTTAAAATTAACTACACAAAATGTGTCTGTGTGTCTATGCATGGCGTGTTTGCATGTTTGCTTGAACATGTGTTTTAGCCGACTTCAATAAACTAACTTCTGTCCTTTGCTTATCCCCTTCTCCGAAATTAATTGTTACACGCAAAAAACAGCAGGGCTTTTTGCTGGTGGGGTTAACTTGAGAAGCATGGCTTTAAATTATTAAAAACATGAAATTGAGGGTGCCGGGTCTATTGAAATGAAGATATGTATTATTTAATATTATTGACTAAAATAAAATAATTTTAAAATCAAAATTCATAGAATCGTGTTAGAAAACCTTTAATGGAACTATATATTATAAATTTTGAATGTTAAAGCAACAATTTGAAATGTAACAGAATTCATGGCTTTATTAAAGACAAAAAAAGGCGAGGACGAAAAATAATTTCATAAATATATTATGTTGCAAATTTCGTTCTAAGAACGCAAGATAAAAGTGGTATCCTGTTTCAAAGAACTAACAAAATCTTATTAAATATTAGTATAATCAAGCAAATAATATTTAACATGAAAAAATTTTTATACTGAACCAAGGTTAAATTTAGACGATATAGAATAAGATTAAATACAGAATAATAGGAACAATACGTCGTATACAGGATGAAGCAGCTGGCATGATGGAAGGTCTCTTGGACAAAGGGATTGCTGGTATTAGAAAAGGTCTGCGCTTCACAGGACTTAGCGATGACTCAATGGTGAGATTCTTTTTTCTGAATTTTTCAATGTCATTAAGCATGTGTTTGGCAGAAAATCCTTGGTAAGGTGGTGGGGGCTAGGTTAGGTTCGATCATCAATGCACGTCAAACTAAAGTGCACTAGCACTTTAGTTTAGCAGTTTTTACTTCTTACTTGATAAAAAGAAAAGATATCCACCTATAGTTATATATAAGTATATATAAGTTTTATCGAAGTTATTTATGTTATTGTTATATGTTACAATGAAATAAAATATGTTACTTTAGTTAATAAAATAAGAAATTCCTCTATCATTTTATCTCATATCATCCTATATCATTCTTAATAAGTGCAAAAGGTACATTGATTATGATTCCAACCAGGACAAATCGCCAACACACAACAGCAGAGACAAGCACGACAGAACGTCCCCGCCGGAGACATACAAACAGAAGGGCAGACTTGATATGATCACCGAGTATAGAGATATTAAGGAGGCCAACTCGACACATAAAGGTATAATGTTTTTGTTTTATTTTTTAAACAATGGGTCGTATGAAAAAAAAAATCAATATTTCACTTATTATTTGTAGATAATTTTATGATCTACAATTTTATCTACGATATTTTTCCGATTAAACTTACAGTTTCCCGGTAAATCGCGAAAAACTAATTCTTTGGCCTTGAATAAATTTTTTTCCTTGCATTGCAATGATTAAATAATTAATAAATTTATAAATTTTATTTATGATTGTATTTTGAACAACTTAGCTGATTTTCAGCTTGTTGGGAAATTCCCAATTGTTTTGCTTTTCTTATAATTTGGTTTAATTTGACCGGATTATTTTTATTTAATCTCCATTGCTATCGGTTTACTTGGTGAAAAAAACGTCGTGATTGAATGCAGCTTGAATTTCCTTAAAAGATTTGAGAATTTCATTATTTATTATTGCTATAAAATAAAGTAAAACATTTCAGATGACGGTAATTCGGTGCCACCTCTCGTGAAACAGCAACGCGTGACGTCACAAGACAGTACGGTAAGATAATTTATACTCTGTATTGTTACCTCTTCATGGAACTTCATTTTATAGTAAAGAAACACTCTATTCACTAATTCGTATGTGCGGTAAGATGTGTCTTGTTTTGTTATAATTCGATCGCATCACGGACTACATTAATCTGATACACCATTTTCTGCAACATCATTTTAATTTTGTTGCTTCAAAATACATAAATTATATATTTCTTGAAAACACTGGTTCTCGTAGAAATTTTTAAATTATTACTACTTATAAAAATAATTAATAAATCCTCCTCATCAGATGCAAAGCAAACCAAAGCTCGAACAGCAGCCGTTCAGTCTGTCTGACTCTCCGGAGCCTCAATACGAGGAAACTGCTGATTTATCGCACACCATCGCTAAGTTACGGTCTTTGCTTAATGAGGCCACGCCCAGGTGAGTGTTAAATATATAGGTTTTGTATTATAACCCATTGAGCCCCGAACGGCCCGATCGGTCCACGACACAATAGATTTTCTATTGTGTCTGTGATTCCGGGGCCTGAGTTAATAAATTAACTCCTATGTATAGGTAAGTATTTTGAAATCTATGGTATAGGTATAATTCCCTCTGTCTTCTATTTCTTTAAATATAATAGTCAATCTTATAACATTATACAAGGAATGTATTTGCTGCTTTTGTTTACGTTTTTCTCGTTATATTTTTTTAAATAATGTGTATGCAACTCTTATTATTGTGTTTTGAGTGTCGGGAGGAAATTTGCCATAGTTTCTTAAAAATAAAAATCGTAATTCTACGTTGAATTATCTATGACTTAAATATAATAATTAAATATTATATTTTTTTTGGTTAAACTAGGAACGAAGACATCTGGTGGGAGAGTGCAGAGGAGACGCGAGGGAGGACACAGCTCCTCCCCTCCCCCTCCCCCAGGAATGTGGACACCGCTACACTTGCTGGTAAACCTCTTTATTTAATTACCTTTGTAAAATTTGCCTATGTCAAAATACAAAAAGAAGCGTGTGTGCCGAGCACACGTGTCAGAAGTGAAACTTCTTTGGCAAGATTCAAAGATACCAAAATCGTCTCCTTACTCCATGACGTGTCGGTATTGCCATGACGTGACCTTGAAATTTCACTTTCAACGCACCTAAAGAAGTTTCACTTTAAAAAAAACACACACATCGAGTAGTTTCGTTAAAATAGCCTTTTATATAACGCTTGCGGTAAAGTATCAGTAGTATTTTGTAGATGCTTTTTAATTATTAATAAATTAATATATAGATAAGATAAAAATTGTTTTATCTATATATTTTAGATGAATACGATATGAGCTTGGAGAGGAATGCGTCTCCGGGACAGAACTCCAACATGCAGCGGCTTGACAGGTGAGATGATTCCTTTAAAAAAATGTACAAACATAAGCAAATTATGCAAACTCCAGACGTAGACAAAACATTGAAAATCAACAAAATAAATTTTAAATGAAAATAGCCTTGTTTCAAGTTTTTAAATACATGATTAACCTGAAATCCATTCTAGGTTCGTTTTCTATAAAAATTACCTGAAAAACAGAAAACACACATCAAATAAACTAGATTTAAATTGGCTTTGCTAGAGGCCTATACTTTTTAAAAAAAAAAGAAAATACATATTTATTTTATGCCATCGTACACAGAAATATAAACATTTTTTATTTGTTAACTACCTGCTTCAGAAAGAGACAAAACATTAAACCAACTAAATTTTATTATGATTATTTCCCAGGTTATTCCAACGCACAGTGACGGGTGTATTTAACTCGATTAAAACAGCAGTGGGGGCGGAGGGCGAGGGCGAAGGCGCGGAGTGCGGGGGCGAAGGCCGGTGGCACTATGTGTGCACGAGTATGGAGATTAGCGTGAGTTTATATTTAGTATGCTTCTTCATTACCATCTTCTTATGATGCTATTGTATCATCATCATTATTAGGTTTTTATATTTTTTTAATATTTATATAGTGAATATAAAACAATGGGTATTCGCAAAAAAACCGATATTCGCAAAATAGTCGACATGTTAAGTTCTGTAATGTCCATTAACGACTATTTTGTAATTTAGATAATACTTTTTTGTTTAAGTTACAGTTGGAGACAGAGTTTGAGTTAATTTGAGTTACAATTTGATTTGTATTGTAATATACAGTGTGGAAATTTTCGAAGCAAGTGAATTTTCGAAAATCCTTGAATGCAGTTCTATTTCTTTTTAAAAATAAAGGAATGTTTCCTTTTACCAAAATTTGCTATCTTCAGCATTTCAAGTACTTTCCCTCCAGGGCCCATCGAAAATTGCCACACTGTATATGCTTTATTTTACTTTAATTTTTATAATTTATAAAAAAAAAAAGACGTGTGGCACTCGGGCACTGCCGCGGTAAAGCTATTGCATGCTATGCCTTCAAGCCACACCTCCGCGCCCGTCGGAGTGGGGAGCGTGAGGTTTTTTTCGTTACGGAATTTCTGGATTCGGTCCCCGCGCTCAAGGCCCGCGATAGAAGCTATGCAATAGCTTAAAAAATAGTAAAGTTCTCCATTAGAGTAAGAATGTGTGTATGGGTTAGGTGTGCGGTGCAGTAGCGCGGCTGGTGGGGTCGCGGCGTGCGCTGTCGCACGTGGACGCGGCGCTCGACTCGCTGCAGCACCTGCCCACTGGGAACACCACGCAACACGCTAGTGCCGAGGACTTTGGTACGAATATATATAGATTTTATATTTTTTTGTTGGTTATTAAATATGTATTTAGAGAATATAGAGAAATGGACAAACGTAAAGTTTAAGGATAGTTGACATGTTAAGGATTGCGATGTCCATCAACAACTGTTATGTAATTTTGATAATACTTTTTTGTTATTAATAACAGTGCATAACTCACGAAAATTTATATAGTACGTTTTACAATTACCTTTAACCTTAGTTTTTTTTTACACACCATTCCCTAGCAATCATTTGTATAATTTTGCTGCACAGATTTAACTTGACTACTAATAAAAAAATTAATTAAATATTTATTTGTTTCCACGAATTCGATTACCGTAAGCGGGTGATCCGAACTTTTCCAGTCACCATTTCTGTATACACTCCATATATTTTCTGATGATTTTGACAATTTCAGAGGAATGGTGTGCAACAGAAGGAGCCCGCTGGTGCGCGTCGTTCGAGCTGGTGTGTGCGCTGGGGCTGGCGCCGCACCACGTCACCTTCCGACTGGCTTCCCTACTGCTGGCCGGTACGTGGGGGAGTAATAATAAATAATAATATACGGGCATTTCTCCGCAACTCGACGTCAAGCGCCTATTTTGCGTGAGAGAGGGAGTTGGGGGAAACCAGCTAAAACTGAAACCACCCGAGCTCCTCCATGAAGCCAAGCAGCTTGTGAGGGCTGCCAAAGGCTTCGGGGAGGGACCCAGGAGACCCCAGGTGTCTTGCCCTGTACTCCGCAACATTACATTCCATGATGACGTGGGCTGCCGATTCCTCGGTCGCCATGCATGCTCTGCATAGCGGACTGTCTGTGATCCCTAGATTGCAGAGATGTTTGTTAAAGGGGCAAAACTTGGGGGAGTTTTATATTGCCATTTCATAGTGGTATCCTTTTTTTGTCATCCTTAAGTTTTAAACCATCAACAAACATGGTTATAAAAGAGACCGTGTGTTCCGAGCACACGAGCACAGTATTGCCATGACGCGACCTTGAAATTTTACTCTCAATGGGCCTAAAGAACACTCTTTTCACGTTTCACTTCAAAAACTTTCTTTTAGCATTGATTTGAGCATCTACGTGTTAAGTTTATGTTTTGTGCATTAATCTACTCTGTCTTACAATATAAATATTACAAAAATTACGATTTGATTGTGTTTAATTTATTTTCGTAGTCACTAAACTTGAGAACTTTATGAAGCTTATAAAAATTAATTCATGAGTAGTAATGTATATCTTTTAAAGCGGGTCTATTCGTTTTCTTTACCATCTGTAAAATAAAATCAAAATGAATTACAGACATAGCGGAAACACTAATAACTGGTTGGCTTGAAGAACTAACAGCGTGGGTGCGGAAGCAAGTGTTCGACGTGTTTGAGAGTATGTCTGAGGAGAGAACCGAACCCGCGACCGGTGAGGTGCTGCGGGAACTGGATGTGGATGAGACTGTCCGGGTTATCATGGAGAAAATGCCGGGTAAATATTAGGGTATTTTATGTATTTATTTTATTTTAAACACCTTATTGTGCTGCCAACATAACGTTACTAGGTATTTTGTTATTTTTTTGCAAATAAGGAAGGCCAGTATTACTTGAGGGTCCGATTGCTGGTAATCGGAAATGTAATATTTCTGTGTTTGTTTAATTCGATTGTAAAGAAGCTACGCAACATTTGGCTTTGTATTAAATAGGTTATAAAGAAGTATGTGCACTAGAAGTGACTTCTTGAAAGAAATACTTAATATATTTTAATCCAAATAGAAACTGGCGACCTTCTAAACATGTCCTTCGCGTTGAAAATAATTTATTTACATTAAAAAAAAACCTTTTTACACTCTCGATTTTAAATATCATAACTTGCTAATTAAACGGATAACTTTATAAATAAATTATCATTTTCAGAAACGTATGTCTTCGGCGAAGAATCATTGAGACAAGCCGTGAAGCTGTTACTAACGAGTTTCAGCAACAAAAATATAAATAAAGACGTCACGTTTCGGACGCTCGATGTGTTTGCGGCGCATTTTAAGAAGTCTGCGGGATTGAGGAACCCTTCGTTTGATAATAATTAATTAGTTAGTTTGAGGCTCGGAAAAGTCTTTTAAATACCCTTATTTTTACTTAGAAGCTCTAGTTTCGAAGGAGAGAAAGGCTAATCTAAAAAAAATTGAGTATCAAAATATTTTTTGAAAAGATGCGGCTTGGAAATGCAAGACTTAATTATAAAGTTAAATCTAAGTAGGGAGATTACTGATCTGATTAAATGTACTCTTCCGTTTTATCATGGACTCTATGTGACTTAGCACTCTAAAAAGTAAATTCCAAATTTACTTGTATAATTTACTATGATCTGATTTTATATTTTTTTATGTAACTATACCATTATGTAGTCGAACAAAAGTATTATTCAAATAGGTCAAGCAATCTTAAATGTTAAACCAGACAAACGTACAGAATTTATTCTAGGAAAATATTTGTATAAGTTCTTATACTTAATGTTATGCCAGGTATATATGGCACAAATGTAAGCTCTCTAACTGTCTATCTGATCTCAAACTAGGTTTATGTGTAAATAAAACAACAACATACCAAAAAACATTTTATTATATAAAACATATTATGTTATCTTAGTTTACATTTTCATATTGATACTGATGAAGATCTTAACGGATGAGATCCGTTCCAATAACCAAATGTAAATCTTATATATGCTTAAAATGCATATTAAAATTTATTATTATATAATTAGGTTCAAAAAGATCACAAATTCGTTTCTACTTACAGGTGCTTTGCCGCCAATAATATGCGAGGATGTATAGCGAGGAATGTTGTTTGTAAAGATCGGATCAAATCGCTTCATTTAGTTTGAAGCGTTTAGCGTTTGAAGCGATACTATTGGTTATTTACAAACACATTCCTCGATACACATCCTCGCACATTATTGGTGGAAAAGCACCCGAAATCTAATTCTCAAAACGGACGGAACGTGATGATCTCTAAGATGTATCATTAAGAAATATATTGTAAGGACATTTAATATATTATCTAAAGATTTAATATATGGATATATAACTATGAGACTGTTGTTTTATTTTATTTGTTCCTATACATTCACATGACATAATTTTTTATTACTTAAATGAAGGCATTTTAATGTCTTAAACATTCTCCATAACCTCTCGTCAGTAGAGGAACCACACTGTGGCAGGTGTAAACTTTTCTGGTCGGATCTGTGACGGTGCCACAATGTGGTTACTACGTGACCAAATACAAATCGTCTCTAAAATCTTATTAAAAATCATTCTATTTCCCTCTAACCTACCGTGGTATATACAAAATAGAAAGAGCTACCTTTAGAATCACATAACTTGCCTATTTGGTCGGTTTACTAACAGTTTTTATGCTGTCAAAAACACGGCACTTCAGTCCACTAACTTTTAAACATGTTTTGTAGAAAAAATATGTACGCATGGTGTATGAGATTTTTAGCTATATTATTAGGAATATAATATGTAAGGTTTCATAATTAAACTAAATTTCGTTTGAAAAATGTTTCATTTTTATAAAATAATCAAAATTAGTTGACATGACAGTACTACATTTTTGACCATCAATTAAAGCTTATTTTTATAGCTCACTTCATACATGATGAATACTATATAGTCGGAAATTTATTGAGGTTTAATTATTTCTTAAGTTTTCTAGTACTTTTCATATAAAAAAATAGAGAAATCGCGATTAAAAAGCACAAGTGTGCTTCACCGGGATCTGTCTGTGGATGAACCACAGTGTGGCCCCACAGATGCGCCTATTCCACGATGGCCGCGCTACACTGACTATACATTCACATGACATAATTTTTTATTACTTAAATGAAGGCATTTTAATGTCTTAAACATTCTCCATAACATAAAATTTTTACATAAATTAGGTTTCTAATTTGTTCCTAAATAAGGAGTGACAAAATGGACCTTTTCAGACCAACTCAGTCATAACATTCTGATAAGCCAGTAGTACACGTCGCCCACGCATGTTCTGTTTTGCTTTCCGTCAAGTATTATTGACCGTTTTGCAGATAATAATTAATGAATACAAAATAAATGGGATTTCGTTATTGTGTGGAAAACAAAATAAAAATTCAGTGCAGCAGGGATAGAATGTCATTGTTACTTATTCAAATGGCATGACCGATCATTTTGCTTAAAATTCGTCAATTGAAAGTTTCCAATGGCTGGCGGATGGTCGGAAGACCAATCAAAATTAAGCGAAACGAATCGTGTCGTGTCTAAGTGACATTTTAAAGCCTGTAGAACACCTTGGTGCAAGACGGTGGGCGTGGCGTGCCGGATGCGCTCGCGCACGTGCGTCCCCTCCTGCGTTCGATAGAGGAGCATTTAATAGTTTGGGCGGTAACATTCTTACAAGGGCAAATAAAATTTGACATCAGAAATCTTTTTGAAGTGAAACTTCTTTGGGTGCGTTGAGAGTAAAATTTCAAGGTCGCGTAATAGAGAAAGGCAACGATAATCTTTGAATCTTGCCAAAGAAGTTTCACTTCTGACACGAGTGATCGTAGCACACACGCTCTTTTTTTTAAAGATGAAATGATTCATAAAAAACTAGTTACGACTTGCAATGCAAAACTAAATTAAAAATGTTCTTCTAAGGCTGGGTTGCACCATGCTACTTTAGCAATAACAAACATGTTAAAAGTAATGGTTAGGAAAAATATGAGTTTCGCCATTTGACAATTTTATAGAGGACGTCATAATTTTAACAGTACATAACTATTACCGCTCGTGTTTCACCGGTTAAAACCATGGAAATATATATATATATATATATATATATGTCTATAGTTCCGTGGTTAAAACTATTGTTAAAGTTAAATAATTGTCAGACGCGTCAAATACAAAATGAGATGTCATTTGACTTGAGACTTTGATAACTTTAACTATGCAATAACTTAGAGCTGGTGCAACCGATTTCACTGTCACTGTAAAAGTCACCGTTATGGTTATTGTTAAATTTGACATAAACCTTAACTAAAATATAGGGCAATTAAGCCTAATTAGTTTGACTTTATTCTGTACTCTGATAAGATGTAGTTCGCTTACTTTTTTATCGTTTATTTAGATAGTATATGGTTAAGTAATTCATGTGATCTAGAGAGACATCAATGTAGGAGTATGATAATATAATAGTTTGAAAAACTTATCAATATTGTTAAACTTAGGTATACTTCTAAAATATCGTAAAATTGTTATGTATGATCTCAAACAAGTTTGATGTGTAAATAAAACAACAAAATACCAAAAACCATTTTATTATATAAAACACACGTTAAATAAGTTTATCACAGAGTTTCGTATGTTATCTACTGTCCAGTTCCTATACTGTAAGAGCTAGCGCGCATGAGCAACTTTTGTCTCCGCAACTATTTTGTCTCTCCCATCAATTGTATGGGGAGTTGCGTCGCTACGTGCGCGCACTTTCTTACTAGCCCATGGGTGGGAGAGACAAAATAGTTGCGGAGACAAAAGTTGCTCTTGCGCGCTAGCTCTAATATTATTATATTTTATTACATTACATTAAGAGCTAGCGCGCAAGAGCAAAATAGTTGCGGAGACAAAAGTTGCTCTTGCGCGCTAGCTCTTACTTTATATTTTCTTATTGGTAGCTGTTCATTTACAATATAGGAAAGGGATTTTAGTGAACTTTTAATACCTTTTATACATAGGATTTGAGTATATCTTGGAAATCCGTACTTTCGTACAGAGTTAGAATCTCAAAAAGTACATAATATTATGTGATAATTCACAAGAGACACAAAGCCTATCAGTTTTAATGGTATAAAGATGGCAAATAGTATTTTATTATGATTTAAATAAATATGAAGCTATGAAGATTTTAACGGATGAGATCCGTTTGAATAACCAATTGCAAATTGAATAAATGCTTAAAATAGTGTTAAACACGATACATTAATTAAAAGGTTCTAAAAGATCACAGTTTCTACTTAAATCTATTTCTCAAAATGGACGGAACTTGAAGATCATTTGGTAACATTGTAAAATATATTTAAATGTCATTTAATTTAATATCTTAAGAATTAATATATTGATATGCTCTGAGACTGTTGTTTTATTGCATTTGTTCCCCTACATTAACATATTTTCCGACATCATTTTTACAAAATGAAGACATTCAATGTCCATATTATATAAAATATTCCATAACATACAGTTCTAACAATTTTTACATAAATTAAGTGTCTAATTTGTTCCTAAGTTTCACTAAACTTCATTAAACTTAAACGTCACCTAATTTTAAGGTGTGTATTAAAGCTTGCATGTAAATTTATCAACAGACTTAAAATTAAGTCACATTTGAGTTAGACAAATAGGTTTAACTTTTCTTGAGCTCTGTTAAATGCCTAAGACCATAGATTTAACTCATATGACCTAAAAATCTTAAGGAAAATAGTATCATAGTGAAGTGACAGTACTGAGGTCCTCAGTATCTTGGGGGTAGAAACCGTTTTGAGGAGGAGGGTCCACCAGTGAGGTGGATTGCCCGCTGCAGTGGAGGAACATCTGGAAATAGGTACAAATAGAATTCATGGACATTTTGATATTTATCTAATAAAAATAGACTGTAAAATACAACTAGAGTTAATAGAAATATTGAAATTGTACGAATAGGATTAGATCGTTATGTTCTATGGATTAGGTAGAGATATGCGATTCTAATGTCAGTTATCCTTAAAATGTAAATGTTAAAACCGGTTGGATAATCCTGAATATAAGAATTCCCAAGTTGTAAGTTTAGCAGTTGAAAAATTGTCTGGAAATGATATTTTATAAAATGATGAAAATGTCTGAAAATGATTTATTTATACTGATCTCATAAAGAAAGCGATAAAAATACTTTGCCCACCTATTCCACTACAGGATACAGGACATATAATCTTTAAGGGCACATTACATTTTTTGAAATAGAAGTTTAATTTACAATTTATCTAGTTTATTACCTGTTCAAGCGAGGTAGTATTAATGGTGAAGTCTTCAAGCAGTCCCTCCCGCTGCAGCGTGGTGAGCCAGCGGAACGCGTCGCCCACACACGTGCG
>CAJQZM010031363.1:0-14959 GCA_907164665.1 Colias nastes | reverse complement strand
TACTACGTGATCACGCGAGTCCATTTAGCGTGATTAAAATGCAAAGTAATTCTGTTAATATTTTTGGGGATGATAAAGATTGTATTTATTGTGTAATGTTTGAAATGGTAATGTGTCGCTGTCTCGTTGGTAATGGTTAACTTATGTGAGAATCTAAAGATTTAATGTACTTACTTGTATTTTTTTTTCAAAATACATATTATTAGCAGTCCCAAGCCTGGAGGGAAGGTTTTGATACGGCTAACCCTATAGCATCTTCTTGGAAAGCACATGAAGATAGCTCTTATTAATACCTAATTAATTTTCTTTTCATTTGCACTTTAATTTCAATTTTTTTAGTTACCTACCTACTTTAATTTGAAATCTATACATATAATAAAATCGTAGGAAAGTCAAAACTGTACATTGAATATTTTTTTAAAAGAATACATAATCCATGATCTATAATCGATATAGAAGCCAAAAATATAGTTTTTAGAATTTTTGTCTGTTTGTCTGTTTGTCTGTTTGTCTGTTTGTCTGTATGTTTGACCGGGCTAATCTCGAAAAGTGCTGCATAGATTTACTTCAAATTTTGCATGAATATTCCTAAGAGGTCGGGTGAGGATAGTTTAAACATATTATCATGATATCACCTTCGGGGGAGGAGCTGTGAACCTTTATTTTTCTTACATATTCCGTGTACTACGACAGCGTACAATCTAAAGACTCATGTTTAAATGTTGGTTTCGAGTAAGCCATGCTATTATCTAGCTTTACAAAATAAAAACTATGTCATTTACGTAATTTGGGCAGAGAAACAGTTTAATGAATTTAGTAGTATAAAGACAAATTTGAAACAGCGCCATCTATGAGATTTCGTAAAAATCAAATCAATTTACATGTTAACACTACTGAACATACTGTTGAAAATTAATAATTTAAATATAATCATGTTATTTATTTAACTCTTTAACCCATATCTTCCCTTCCCTATAAGGTGCGCTTATATTTCGTGTGAATATACTACATTTTTAAAAGTGAGGGTAGATGTTTATTATTTTAAGTCAAACTAGACACCATTACAATTAATCTAATATTGATTGTGTTCATTGGTTACATTTTTAAAATCTTCGTGTTTTATAAATTTATAAAGAATAGAAAAAATTCGATCACGAGGCGGGACTCGAACCCGCATAATTTCGTGATCGAATGTTTCTATTCTTTATAAATTTATTATTTATAAATTTATATTTATAAAGCATTTGAATGTCATAAAACCAAAAATATCAAATTCAATCTTCGTGTTTTGTGAATTTTCACCATGCGTTCCCACAAAAGGTAAGTTGTTACTTTTATAGGTATTTATTATTTATAATGATAGCAATTCATGTTTTTTATTGGTTTTATAAAGGTTTTATATTACACTTTTAGAATGAAATAATAAAATGATGATTTCTTTTTGACTTTTACAAGATTTTGAGGTGCGTTGGGAACAGTAGTTTGTTGATAAAATTTTATTTGTAAGTAGCTTTTTTTATAGATTTACAGTTAACTTTTGATTTTTTATTTACAGATTCAATGTTCATAAAATTATATCGCCTTTGGAAGACTATTTCTGCTGACAATTTTACAACACCACTTGAAAATTGATGATTTGATGATGAAGATAGTGGCAGCGAGGATTAAGTGGAAATTAGTAATCATCCGCTTCGTCAATTTTTGACTGAAGTTAATGTCCAACGTATGGTTCAATCATTGGAAGTATCTCGGGTAATTTTGGAGGATATTTTTCAGGAAGGAGAGAAGGGGCAGCCAACCACATATCAAACTACTACGTTTTAGTACCGAAAAAAATGTTATTGCCAAATGAAACATAAATTTTGCACTCACAACTGTACAAGTTATGATTTTTATTCTGACTTTGCTGTTATCTGATTATAATATTTATCGTTATGGCTATCGAGGTACCGACCGTACTGGGATGAGAGTACATGATATACTCATCATCCAGGATTGCTTAGAGCATTTTCACACTGAAAAAGATGTTTTCTTTGAATCGTAGTTGCTTCATTTATTTATTGTTAATCATTTTACATAATATGTTTTATATTTGCCCATTTTCATTATATTTTTATAAATAAAATGGAACCAACATAACTTTGTTGTGTATCATTTCTCTATTAATAACCCGTAGGCATATTTTCCGAGCGCCCCATTTAAGGTGCGGTCCTGAAATTTTAATGTATACTTTTGCCTAATATAAGCTCAAGCTCATTTTTAGATAAAAATAACAAAGAGAACTTATTTATTAAAATTTAGTAGATAAAAGAAATTATGTTACGATTTTATAAGAAAACACAGTATATTTATTAGGTGGCGGTGATCTCTTCCAGGCAAAAGATATTCATCAGCTCAATAAAATTGAATAGTATGTTGTTAGTTATTCTTTAAATTCACAGATTGTAATGAGCATTTCCGCATGCAAGTTGTATCGAAGTTTAGATATATCATAGTTTTGACACATTAAAGTTCCAACAAAACCCTCAAATTTTTGAGCAGAGTTGAGCAAGATAATTTAAAAAATGTGCTGTGTTAAGTATTATAGAAAAGGTTAGTTCGTTGATAATTATTATTTCTTCATCATTTACATGTTGTTAAATGTTAGTAAAAATAAACATTGACTGTTAATACTTTTGTTCAGTATTTACCTGTATGATTATTGCTTGGTAATTAATATGTATATTTTCATGTCGTATAGCTAATTATAAACATAAGTGTGATGTGAAACTAGCTGGATTTATTTTTACACACTCACAGCCATATATTTTATATTAAAATAGTGTTAATAGTGTAAATCATAATATTTTTTCACAATTAAAAATATTTCCTTTTTTCTGATGGTATTGGCATCGAATTAAACCGCGCTGTCGTTTCGTTCACTAAAAGTGATGTTATGAGGACCGAATATGTAGCCGCCTCAACTTACGGAAACGAGAGTAACCTGCGTTGTCTGTTAGTTATTGTATAGTCGAATTTAACGTTACATGGAAAGTTATACGTACATGAAATATATTTCCTAAATAACTATCACGGGGTGGTTAGGGATCGACACTGATGCCAAAGAAGCAAACAGTAAAATTTTTGTCCGTCTGTCTGTCCGTATAACCGTTATAGAAACAAAAACTACTCGACAGATTTAAACGAAACTTGGTACAATAATTATTTTACATATTCCTGAGCAGAGCAGTAAAAGTAGAGTTAAAGCTACACAGAAATCATATTGTATGAAAGAAATGTTCTCCTTATTATATAAAAAATATCTCCCGACATCATAAATGTATATCTTTTATGGTTGACTCACAATAACACGTGTAACTTCCGATAGCTTAGGAGTTCGAAGCTTTCTGATTATATTTGTCTATAACACTCTCAGTCCGTTTCAACTCAATTTTTATTTTCATGCATCAGTGCCACCTAAAAAATCTTTATCTCGAAAATCGAGCAAAGCTAAGAAAATGAGAAATAAGAGTTCTCAAGAATCGTTAGAGGTAAGAGGCTTACTATAGGCCGAAAACAACATGTGTTATGCCGAGAACCTGAAACCGCTTCAACGAGAATTGCGGCTCACAGCTGACCGCGAACGGCATGTACTATCCCGTGAGACCGAAACCTTCACTGAGAGGGTATAATGTCTCACAGCTGATCACGGCCGTCATATTTTATCTCGAGAATCTGAAACTTTTACTCAATATGAAGACCGTTTGACAAATGATAGGGTGCACCATAATATTATTCGATCTCTTGAAGATGAACATGAGCATAAGCAATGACTAGAGTAAGGACGCGAATATTACAATTAATTGAGACAAAAACGATTAATAAGTTTGTTTAATGAAAGATTAAGAATTGAAACTATTCGGTCTCTGGAAACGGACGAATAGCGAGAGGCCCCTCTTACTGCAGACAGATTTCGACATAGTCTTAATGACTTAGATTAGAGGTAAACATAGAAGATCAATCTACGAATTCGGTGGTGGGGTCCGACAAATATAAAAGTGGGTTTGCTTATAACCTCACAATTGATTACAGATCATCTTCTGTATAGGCGATATTAACGTAGTATGTTATTTTTGTAATGCTTTAAAGTGGAGTAAGGAGTCGGCTTTCGTTTGAAGATACACCGGAACCTTTGAAATCACTACTTTTAGAGGAACATGTGCAATCTAAACAGTTCTTAGACAATATTCGCTCTTATAGTAGTGCGTTTCAAATGATCCTTTGGTGCTCAACAATTATCAGAAGGTCCTTTCATGCTTACTTTTAAGATACAAAGTCAAGTTTACCATTTGATAGGATCCCTTTTGCCTGAAGGCCAACCTAAGTTTCTTTAAATATATTTTGTATTCGACTACAACGAATAGTCTAATACAAGAATTATCAATATTTCTCGAATTTAAAACTGAACTCATTTCACAATTTTAGAACATGTTTCATCAGGTTAATTCGTATGTATGCAGTTTTAAATCGACATTAGAAGCTTTTCCTCAAGATGGTGATATTAATATAAAATTGTTATAAATGCCGATAGACGGACGTCTATCGGCACTCAGGAACTTCCTGGGCGTGTTATAACGCCCAGGCCACAGTATTACAATTTTTTCTACAGCAGGGCGACGAATGTATTTTCGCATAGCAACGGAGGGGAACTCGCGGGGGGTCAAGTGACGCGGGCCACGTACCATTAACATGCTTAGTTTGTGGTACCGAGCGCGAAAGAAAGTCATCGTGTTTTTGTTTTGTTACTATGTAAACTAACGTAATTTAATACTTAGGTACATATTCTATAACGGTGCGCTCAAACTGTTAATCTACATTTAATTTAGATTATTATTTGAAATACTAAGTAATGTAGAATTTAAATCACATTCATTCATGTTTTCCTCAGATTTTCGATTTCCTCCGATTTTAAGATTTTCTTATCAGTGTTCAATTTTAATTTAGTTAAATTTTATAAGAGACAATTAAGAACATTCAAAAATAAAGTGTCACGTATTTTTTTTAAACGACGAATGACGAAAAACGACGTAATCGCGGACGAAGTCGCGGGCAACAGCTAGTTCAAAATAAACTTATTTGCGAGAAATAAGAATTTACCCATAATATTACAAATAATTTCTAGGCAGAAATTACTACCAAAATTCTACCAATTCCAAATATTTGTTTAGTTATTAAATTCAGGCTGAATAATGTTATACTTTGTACCTAAATTATGACTAGATTATTCTAGGAATTTATTAAAACAACTAAGTGGACACTAACACAGAGGGCCTTTTCTAAAGCATAAAGTGGAATAAAATAACGTACCGGCTTAATTAGAAATTAGAATTAGCGTTCTGCCCGCGGCTTCGCTCGCGTAGGCAAAGGAAATTCTTATCATCCTATGGGAATGAGATGTTTCTCCTCTGTAAAAGTATCCTATGTTACTCTCTAACCTCGTAAGTCCTATCATGAAAACAGTCCCAAGGGAATCATTAAAAACCTACAGGGTAGGTACTTACTTCACGTGAACACATGAGTCTTGAAATCTGCTTAAAAGAAACGTCTTAAAGAACAGATAAAGAAAACATCCCGAAAAGCATAGATTTAAAGTTACAACAGAATGAAAAATTGATTGTGCATGTGATTGTGCACTGTGATTTTGCATGAGTCCGACTCGCACTTCGCTGGTTTTTTTATTTACCTTCTTTTGTACATTATATATTATGTATTTCTAAACCTACATATTATATTATTATAAGGGATACACACAAATAAAAAATTTGAGAGGATGAGAGGATCTTAGAACATAACATACAACATAGGTAGGTACTTAAATTTTCGACAAAACAGCTAAATCAACTAAATATTATTTCAGGATTACTTAATAGGTATGTGCTTATAATGGCACGTGTTGTTTAAAATAAAATATGTATTTGGGGTTCAGACGTTTGTAACGAAGGTCCATTACTAATGAGGGTACGATTTGCAAAGTAACGCTTTTTAGTTTGTTTAGGACCACGTACGCTTTTGATAGATTTTATTAATAGTTAAGAGAGAATATTTATATTATACATGTACTTACTTATATTAAGTATGTAGTCGACTGATTCATTAAAGTGAGTAGGCGGTTCAGGGCGGGCGGCTTGTGTAGATATAAATTAAAAGTGTTGTAAGAACTTATGTGCATTATTGTAATTTTTCTAATTCAATTTGTTGTTGAAGAATCGATATGTGAATGATAATATGTAATAAATACTTACTTATTATGTAATAAAAACCTAGGTACTTATGTGATTATTTTTACTATCGTTATGAATCGTCCAGTCTTGAAAAAAAAATATATGTGTAAAATTCCGTTACATATCTAACTTCCAAACGCATACAAGAAAATGACCACATTACATTCAGTTTGTATTGAAGTTGAGAACAGCACTTGAGATGAACTCTCAGCGCTCAAAATAAGTTCACATCATTTGCGAAGTTCAATTGTTCTTTCCAGTTGTGATACCTTTTGTTTTGTATTTATTATGGAGTTGGACGATCGCTTGTGGATGTATACTGAGTTGGTAGTACGATTTAAAAACATTATATTCCATGATAGTAGTTACGAAGACAATCTTTTTCATGAACAAGATTTATAAAACTAACTATATATTTTTTTAATATTACAATCCCAACATTTTAAAACGGGTATCTATGCAATGAAATGTATCCATTTTCATAAATTTAACCTACCAATACATCAGCTGCAGAGAAACATACTTATATATATTCTATTATTTTGGAACTAAATGTTAAAGTAAATCGCAAAACCAATATTTTAAGTAAAATAACTCTACAAATGACTATCAATAGAATATTTCAGAGTACTTTAGAGCAAATTATAATACAATCAATTCACCGATGTCAATATTATTGTTTATCTGTTATGATTAATTGAAGAACAATATTGATGCTTAAGTTTGTTTGCAATTTACATAGAAGTGCAAAACAGCTCGCTCCACCGTGTAGCACCTGCGTATCGTACCATGAATTGTTGATAAGGGATAAGCGAAAGGCGAAATTTGTAATGCCTTTGTTAGAATTTATCAATAAGTTATGTCCGTTGTGAAAAACAATATTGTGGTTAGCTTCATTCTTGGGTAAAATACAAGATCTGATTGCATATTTTGTATCTAATAATATTGGGTAAACTTAGTTAATGGTTTATAATACGTATTCTTTCTTATAGCGATGAGCCTTTGATATTGTCGATATTATAAAGCAAGACAATGAATTAGATCATTTCTAACGACACTTACCTGCGGCCTACTATACCAATTTATTTAGCTCTATGTATGTTACATTCAATTTTCTTCTTTATATAAGTCTTAATAGTTTTGTATCATTGCGATACATTGAAACTAAACTCCACACAAGTTTGTGTTATGTAGGAAAAAGTTCGTATTGTTAGAATATTTAAAACATACCATATATTTACTTATCTTATTTTCTGTCATTTTTTGTAATTTTTTTGGTGCAATATTATCTATCTATTTACTACGTTCAACTATAAGTTTACACCATATACCGCTTCCAGCGTTCCCAGCAACTCTTGTACAGTTTCTAGAAGTTATCGTATCGACATTATCATGAGTTAAGAACGCTACTTGCTAACGTCATTAACAATACATTAATATATTGTCAACCGTTTCGCAAAACCTTAGCTTGTTTTGTATGAATAGATTTCTTGCACATACCTAGTTGCTGAATGTCTTTAAACGTTCGTTAATTTATAGTTTATACTAAAAATGTGTAACTAATTACGTTAAAAAATCTTACGTAAGGGTTACTGAAAAATGAGCCTTTATATTACCTACAGAGGGAAACCAAAAAATGAGGCTTCGTCGATACAATAGAAATATTACAGACATATATTACAGAGATTAATATTATTGTATTTGATATTATACTAGTATAAATCTTAGAATAAAAATATGCAAGGGTAAATTTCACGGGCATAGACAAAAAATATGAACAGAGTAAGCGCGCCATGAAACGAGTTTTGCCAAATTTTAATCCTTCTCCATATATAAAAGATAATTAAACCTTAAATAAAATATCACTAGTGATATTCCTAGTTACAGGTAAATTAGCTTGGAGAAATTTTTGCGTTTGTAGTAGTGTATGGTCAGCAAAACAACATTTTATTTTTAGTTTTTATTTTATATATATGTATATATAATATATAAATATGGGATTTTAAATTAAACTATATGTGTTTCTCCTCTGAAAAAGATGAGACTTTAATTTAATAATAACACATTTAACATACGTATAACTTTTACAAAATGAACATGATTTTACAAAATGACAATGTTACTAAAATGAAAAATTTACTAACCTGAAAAAGAAACGACATTTAAAGTTTAATTCTTTAGTTTGAGAAGTCAAAGGCTTGCCTCGACCATGTTTTAACACTGGAGCCATTTTGAATTAACAATACAAAGTTACAACACTTACACACAAATTAAACACTTCAACAAATATTATAACAATAATAACAAATAATAACAACAATCAACAAATACAAAAGGAGATTGCCCAAGTGACTATGGCACTTGGTATCGCAATCAAACTTATTGTGTCAAGATGAAATATAGCTCAATTTAAAGCTTGATGTTAGTACTTTTAGAAACGATTAAAGTTTTTATATAAATAAGCCGCAGTTCGCGACAAAAAAATAAAACAATAGTTTTATTCAACACTTCAAAAAAATACTTTATCGAGTTTAAACTAACGATGAACGTTAAGTTTTACATTTATTACATAGGTAATATTTTAATTTACAAGACAAATGTGAAAAGTAAATCGTAATAAACATTACCTATTTCAAAATAAATTACGTCGAACATTGCGTCGAACCTTAGCGTCGAACACATTCATTCAAGATTCATTTCAAATAGAAACTATGACATATGACGCAGGACGCTTGCAAGAGAGATAGATATATGTGTCAAAACAAAAACTTTTACTTTTATTTCTATTTATTTGGTATAATTACGACTTAATAGTGATAAAATATATGATCATTATAAATACAAATAGGAATTAACAATATCACGAACACGTGACACAATTAGTATTTTACCGATTCCATACGTGGTCAT
This sequence comes from Colias nastes, assembly GCA_907164665.1. Classification (NCBI taxonomy): domain Eukaryota; kingdom Metazoa; phylum Arthropoda; class Insecta; order Lepidoptera; family Pieridae; genus Colias; species Colias nastes. Next base: position 5,789 of record CAJQZM010031363.1, on the reverse strand, counting down.
ACATGTTTCAAAACACAAACTTTTAATATTATTTCAATTTATCCGGTATAATTAAGACTTAATAGTGATACATATGATCATTATAAATACAAATAGGAATTAACAATATCACGAATACGTGGCACAACTCAAATTTTACCGATACCACCCGTGGTCATTCTCCTTTTTTTACCGATACCACCCGTGGTCATTCTCCTTTATCAATTAAACTACGTACATAATAATTATAATTTTTGAATGAAATGTGTGCTTAATGTTCTAACGGTACCAAACAACTGCATTTGGCACCTGCGGACAGCGTAAACTGGTTTATTCTGGTTTTGTGCGTGTTTCCACTTTCCACTATCAAGTGACGATTTATTTATTTGTTTTGTTTCGTAATTATTATGGTCAAATATTAATTATGAAACAAATTATAATGGACACGATATTTTATTGTTTCACGGTAGTCGCCTTGTCGTTTGCTCAAGGACGTGAAATTGAATGATATATTTTTTTTATAAAGTCAAAACCATTTTCTTTCAAATTAAAAGTTGTTTTTATTGAAAACAAAAGTGTTGCTAGGAATAAGTATAAAATTAAATAGTAATGTTAGGATATCGAAACATTTTTGTATAGGCCAGAACGATATAGTGGAAACGCGCTCTAAGATCTGAGTAATATACACACCACTACATATGCAAAAATTTCTCCAAGCTAATTTACCTGTAGGATTATGGGCTAATTGCATGGATTGTGAAATGATTTTCATTACTCTGGATTTATTATAATAGTGAATGCATTGCCTAGCGTTAGTTGTTAATAATTGATTTTCGGTCCAGTGCACGGTGACGTTGGCTAACTTATATTAATTAGTTGCTAGCTGGCTTGTTCAGTGTTCTATGTATTTGATCATCGTATATTGAGGGTGTTATATATAATATCTAATTACCGCCACCTTGGTACAGTGGTTGACGCGTGAGCGTATCACCGAGGGGTCCTGGGTTCGATTTCCGGTGGAGACGAAGAAAAAAAATATGTCGGTTTGGTTAGGACACAGAAGGCTGATTAAGAAAATCGATCAGTGATCAGTTAACTTTTGTAATAATCATAGTTACAAATTATATTAAACCTAAATATTATAAATTTAATAAAAAATGTGTGAAATTATCTTAATGTCACAATTTTAATCATGAAAACATTAGCAAAGAACGCTAATAACGAAACTACTCACTAACTAACGAACTAAAACGTATTAACATAGAGTCCTAGTCCGACTTCAAAAAAGGAGGTAACTTATAATAAAGCCAATTAGAGCGTTTAAACCTTGAAAGTAGATTTGCAATTTATACGACACTAGCTTACCGCCCGCGGCTTCGCCCGCTTTGTCTAAAACCTAATAAATTATATACTAAAACCTTCCTCTTGAATCACTCTATCTATTAAAAAAAACCGGCCAAGTGCGAGTCGGACTCGCGCACCGAGGCCGAGGGTTCCGTAAAAACCTGCAAGGTTTACAAAGTTCGTTCATTACGACAATCGAGTCACGCGTTCACGAGGAAAAAAGTAATAAGTTTATATTTATTAAAAAATAAATATGTATTTTGTAATGTAACTAAAAATTTAAGGTTTTCGGAATTTTTCCTTTATGTGTGCTATAAAACGTTGCTTCATGCCAAATTTCAAGATTCTAGGTCGACTGGAAGTACCCTTTAGGTTTTGATTCCCTTGCGAGTACTTGCGAGTTTCAAAATATGCAGCTTAAATTGCTGTTTCTTTTGATTGCATTGACATAGAAGTTTGATTTTATTACAGCTTAAAGGTATTATAGACCTGAGTATTTGGTATGAATTTCAATTTAATACCTCTACGCGTTTATGAGGAAATGGGTAGTAAGTTTAAAATTATTAAAAAAATATATATTATGTGATGTAACTAAAAATTTATGGTTTTCGTAATTTTTACTTTATCTATACTATAAGACGTTGCTTCGTACCAAATTTCAAGATTCTGAGTTCACGGGAAGCACCCTGTAGGTTTTGATTCCCTTGCAAGTGTCGAAAATTTGCGGCATAAACGGCTGTATCTTTTGATTGCGTTGGCTTAGAAGTTTGATTTTTTCACAGCTTCAAGGGACAGTAGACTTGAGTAATTGATATAAATTTCAGCTTCATACCTCCACGCGTTCCTGAGAAAAAGGGTCTTGACAGACGGACGGACGGACGGACGGACGGACAGACGGACAACAAAGTGATCCTATAAGGGTTCCGTTTTTTCCTTTTGAGGTACGGAACCCTAAAAAAACCGCATCAAAATCCGTTGCGTATAGTTTTAAAGATTTAAGCATACAAAGGGACATAGGGACAGAGAAAGCGACTTTGTTTTATACTATGTAGTGATACTATGAAACTACACCATTTGACAACTGTATCATCCACTTGTTTACCTTAAACCACACTTAAACTTTCTGCCACTAGTATGAATTTAGAGCTAAAACAGTTTAAGCTTCATTGAAGTTCATCATAAAATAAATTTGCTCAAACGTAAAGCATAACATTGCGGTCAAATTTCATTTAGCGAATGCCATTGTAAAAGCTATAAAGATTTTCTTAATTAACCATTGAAATAACTCCTAATAACCTCTATAGTTAATGATTATTATCCATCAGAGGTGAAAGCCAAAGTTTATTCATAATATAGTTGAAAACTTTATATTATAAGCGTCTAAAGTTGAATGCACGTCTACTTAGCTGATTAATGTACTCACTTTGATGAGTTTTTCAATTACTGTTTGTTAGTTTTGTTTTAAATGGGATTTTGAAGTTATGCTCAAAATATGAAGTATAATAATTAACGCTGCGAATTGCTGGAGCCATTTAAAATTTAGGTCTATTTTCATTCAATTAAATGTTTTATACAAGTTTTTAAATTAGATAATATTTTAATTTTACTTAGTAACTACCGACTTAAAAAAAGGAGGTAACTTCACTACATAGTATAAAACAAAGTCGCTTTCCCTGTCCCTATGTCCCTATGTCCCTTTGTACGCTTAAATCTTTGAAACTACGCAACGGATTTTGATGCGGTTTTTTTTAATAGATAGAGTGATTCAAGAGGAAGGTTTATATGTATAATAACATCCATTAAATAGTGGAGAAGTACTGTTATTTTTGAGGTTTCTAATGTGATGTCGTAAAAAATTACATTTTTTCCGCTTAAATTGCAAACGCAGGCTGAACCCTACGAGTTTTATCAAAATAATGTACTAAGTATTATACACATTGAAAAGGTCTACAGAAAAGTCCGCGATGGTATATGTCTATCTCTTATGGATAACCCACAATAACTTTTTTTTGTCATTTACTTTTTACGACAAATAATGGCTAATTTTCGATGCGATTTTAACCAATACAGCATTAATCCTTAACCAATTAAATACCTTGAATACATTGTTCATTTAATATAGATCTATATGGCCCTTTACACCGTATGATTTAAGTGAATGTTTTCGAAGATATTACAGATTTAAAAATTGCGGGACGTAGCGTTTGCAGCGCTACAGGCCGGCCGCCCGGCTATCTATTTTATACCCGTGCGAAGCCGGAGCGGGACGCTATGTTTTTAATTTTTATATACAACGTTCACAGTTTTTCTGTGGTGTATTTAGTATCAGCATTGCACCCGTGCGAAGCCGGGGCGGGTCGCTAGTATAATAATAAATCATTTCAATCGATCTGTGCCTTTTGAGATTTGTGACTTCAATAAATTCATATGTGCATTGATTAATCACTACATAGTATAAAACAAAGTCGCTTTCTCTGTCCCTATGTCCCTTTGTATGTTTAAATCTTTAAAACTACGCAACGGATTTTGATGCGGTTTTTTTAATAGATAGAGTGATTCAAGAGGAAGGTTTTAGTATATAATTTATTAGGTTTCAGACAAAGCGGGCGAAGCCGCGGGCGGTAAGCTAGTTAATTATATACCTATCTAAGTATTTGGCCAGGGTCGTTTTTAATTTACTTAACTATTTATTAGGGTAAATCATATATATAGGTAGACGGTTTGGTATAATAAAAGATACTGCCCTAAACAATAGAACAGCTCTATATTTACAACTCGATATAACTCTCATTTCGACTTTTTTATATCGATTCAGTGTTTCTATTGTTACTACATATAACATTACCTTTCTTTATAAATGTTTTATTTATTTGGAAAGTCGTCTATTTTGTTTGAAAACAAGGCTCAATCAAACGTAAAACAACCTGAAACGTTTTGTAAGGATCTCTTTATTTGAAAATCATTTCATTATATTACATCGTAACAAATAGGTACAAAGGATTAGATTTTTTTTTTACAAAACATTCAGGAAAACCTCTTTGCCATCAAAAAGTTTGGATAATAAAGGATAAAAAAAAACTGAATCGGAATAAACTAAATGTGACTAAGTACTTACAGTCTACAAAGGGTTGTTTATAATTCGATTACAACGGTACGGTCTTTCATTGATATACCTATTTAATATATTTTTTATTTTAATTTGGGGGGTACTGTTACTCGCGTCCGTAGGAGAAAACTCTTAGTGTCCCTACACGTGCCCTCCGGGAGACAGTTGTCCCGGCTAGTTACCACCCGCCTGGCAAAGCCTTGCCGCCAAACGACCCGTCGTGTTCCGGCATGATGCTAGGTGAAGCCCATCTCTGTAACAATAAGGTCTAAACAGTTGCCCAATGTCAATGAGCGGACTCCTTTGCATTAGTGTTTCTGTACCGGACGCCTAGTCATGGAGGGTAGCGGGATCCGAAGAAACGGTTCACCGCTGGCCGACCGCAGGTTGTAGGGGGCCCAATTAGCGGGTTAGCCACCCGTGAAAGGCTGCCCCGCCGCCTGCGCATAATCCTGGATTGGCTCCAACGTGCCGGTTGGCGACCGGACGAGAGGACCCGTTGGCGATATCCAGGGGGTTTCGGGCGTCCCCGCGGTCTCCAGACTAGGCTTCCACCAGTGTAGATCCTAATGTTTTTCTTAGGTTGCTCCTGACATTGAGCCTCGTCTATCTGCTTATTGTTGCTGCCTATTCACTCTTCTCAAAGCAAACATGAAAAAAGGTCACAAAGGAAACAAGTGTACACAGGGGCAGCACTTCCTCTCGTTTAATGTGCACCTCTCTAATATTCGAGGCCTGCACTCAAATCTCTTGCCAGTCCACCATCACCTTGAGACCGAAAAGCCTCACTTGTTTTTCCTTACCGAGACGCAGATTAGATGTCCTGCTGACGCATCATACCTCGGGTATCCTGGGTACATTTTTGAACATAAGTTCTTACCTAAAGCCGGTACCTGTGTGTATATTCGCGACGATGTCTGTGCACAACGTCTCCTTCACCTTGAAGATCCAAAATTTTCTGTTCTCTGGATTGTTGTAGAAACAAAATTTGACAAAATAGTATACGCAAGTGTTTACCGTTCCCACAGCGGTGATGTGGAGACTACTAGGCTCTTTGACTACCTAAGTGAGACGATAGATATGGTCCAACACCGGTTTTCCAGTGCCCAAATCGTCCTCCTGGGAGATTTTAACGCTTGCCATAGCGAATGGTTATTCCCGTACCAGAAAACTGATCATGCTGGTAGAGAGATCTTCAATTTTGCAACCTCTTATAACCTCTCCCAGCTTGTTAAAGAAGCAACTCGAATTCCTGATATTGAAGGCCATACGTCCAATTGCCTTGATCTCTTACTAACTACTTTTTACTTACTTTTTCGAGGGTAGGTGTGTGCCTAGATTAACGTATTTTTCTGTGCTC
>CAJQZM010031362.1:0-14717 GCA_907164665.1 Colias nastes | reverse complement strand
TCAGAATATGAAGTTTATGCGGACGACTTAAAACTTTTCAGATCGGTAAATTGCTCTCACGACCAACAAAAACTGCAGGATGATATAAATCGAGTAGTGTTGCCCAAATTCAGTCTTGGTCTTGCAGTCTTGGTCTTGTTCTTGCGTTTTTGCAAGACCAAGACCAAGAACAAGACCGCGTATTTTTAGCAAGACCAAGACCAAGACTGACCGTGCAAGACTTGAGCAAGAACAAGACATAGCCTGCAAGACTCTTGCGTCTTGCAGCTAGGACTTAGCGCTATTTCACTGAGTAGTTAGGTGTAACAGTTCGGTGTATAGGTAGGTACGCTTAGGAATTCTATGAGACGCAAAAAACTGTATCAAAGAATATGAAAAACTGGACCTATGCGCATTACGACTAATACCATAAACATAGCGAATAAAAAAATATCTATTAAAATCAAACTGAGTGCATGCATAGTTATGTTTTAACCATCGGCACTTTGATAATGCGGCATCAAAGGTTTTGTACTTACTTCTCAAAGAAATTTGCCGCTTTTCGGAAGTACATGGTTATGATACACGCGCCGGCGGCTTCTTTTGAAATCTAAGGCTAAGGACTCACGAAGCGGTTTTCACCCGTGCCCGCCGCGGTTGCGGGCCCGCAGCCTTTGTAGAATACAGATATTTATGTCAAAAATTAAAGCACATTTCACGACGCGTTTTACGCCCGCGGCGTGTGCGATTGTTTGCGGGTCCCGCTGCACCGGCGGTCATCTTCTACCAGCGGGCGCGGGTCGCGGTCCCGCAGCCGCGGCGGGTTGCACCGGCGTGTTCTGCGGTCGGTTGGCGGGCGACCGCAACATTTCCTCTGGTGATATGGGATCTCGCATATTAGTATGTTGTTTTTGAAGAGCAGTTTCTGTTTTTCTTAAAAGTTCTATATAACTACATACGGACATTCGAAAATAATTGAAGAACTTTTCTTCATCCTTCTTTAAGTCATTAATAAGAGTAACAAATAATCCATAACGATCTCTTTCCGCAATCAGTGGATGTATCCAGAACTTTTAAGGCCTTATTTTTTAATTCTTCTGTGAAGGAAGTATAACGCAACAGCTCGTTTCTGGTGTGTGTCCATGACGGTCTGGAACTCAACTGATCGTTTAACCGCCCGGCCCGTCTTGCAACCGGAACCGCTTGTCTTGCGATTATCAACCGCCAAGTTTGCGAGTGATAATCGCAACCGCGACGGCTGCGTAACCGCACAAAACTCCGCTCTCGTGAGTTTTGAAAATAAAACTCCATTCCGTCACCGCGGCGGGCACGGGTGAAAACCGCTTCGTGAGTCCTTAGCCTAAAACAATCGTTGCCGCCACGCCGAAATCATAACATTTGACACTATTTGATTGCCGCCATAGGGCGTAGGTATACTCATGCAAAATAATTTCGAATTTTTTTAAGAGTACCTACAGGTGTTCCAAAGAATAAATAAGTTTCAGAGTGCTTAGAATGAAAATGAATACATTATACTGATCACGCAAGTAGTATTATGATTAGGATAAAATGGTAAGGATAGGTAGTAGATGTCATATTAATTCATTCTAGTAAGTATATATTATAATATTGATTACTTATATGGTTTTAAACTAATTACTTAGGTACTATTATTGTACATTTAGTCATTATATTTCTTAAGTTTTTACAAGAAAAAATAGCAAAAAAGTGTTCAAATATCACCCGTTTAATAAATATTGCAGCCACTTTTAAATATATGTACTTGAACCGTGTAAAAAAATTCTACAAAACTAATAAAATAATATAAAAAGCGTAGGTACTTACCTACTAATAAAATAAAAAGCCTGCGATAAGAGTTTTGTATTACTTACCAGCCCGAATATCTCTGAGATATTAAGAAACAGTTACTTCCATGGAAAACGACATATAGGTCAGTTGATTTTTCGAATTTCTTATCAAATCTTCAGTTATTTATTAATCTGCTTGATCTTTACTATGGCTATGTTAATTCAAGCTCACAATGTTCCAATTCTAATACGTTTTTCTAAGATTTAAAGTAAACTTTAATAAATAGTAATAGACTATAATAGGTAATTGAAAGACTTGCAAGACTCTTGCTGCAAGACCAAGACCAAGACCAAGACTGGCTAAGTCTCGTCTTGTTCTTGCATTTGGGCAACACTAAAATCGAGTATCTCTTTGGTGTAAGAATAACCTAATGCAACTGAATGGAAGTAAATGTAATTTTATAAAACTTTCCAGAAAACATGTTAGATTCAAAACAACTTATAAAATTGATGATATTGCTATTAATCAAAAGTACAATCTTAAAGACTTAGGTATTACATTAGATGAGGAATGCAGATTTGATACACATATAGATCTGGTGGTTCGCAAAAGTTTTAAAATGCTAGGTTTTATTTTTCGTAATACACAGGATTTTAAATCTACTCTCGCTATGAAAATACTTTTTAATTCTCTCGTAAGGTCCAACCTTGAATACAATTCAGTTGTCTGGTGTCCTTACTATAAAAAATATATTACTCGTATTGAATCAGTACAAAAAAAAATTATTAATAGATTAAGTTATATCACCAAAAACAATACTCTTACAAATTATAGCGAAAAGCTAAACTTTTTTAAAATGGAGTCTTTGGAAGCGCGCAGAAGCGCGTCACAGCTAATATGCCTACATAAATTATTGAACAATGAGATAGACTGTCCATCACTGTTGTCGCAAATTGGTCTCTCGGTGCCTATCTATAATTGTCGGCTAAGTACTTTTTGCCCTATGTACACAAAATTTTCAAAAAATAAATATGGTTCGAACTCCCCGTTACAACTTATTTTAAAATTATATAATAGAATATTTACAGTTGATCATAACACGGATATTTATTTTTCAAAACTAAGCTCGTTCAAAAAGCATATTGTTAACACTTTAAACAAACTGTATAGTAAAATTTAAGTTTTTACTTTTTAGTTCAATTTATAATTTAATTTTTATGAAAAATTGTTAAAGCGGGTGCCTACCTGTAATTTAGATACGTAAATACTAATGTGTATTTTAAGTTAATTTTAAATTGTTTGAACAAAAAATTATGTATCTAGTTGGTAAGCCATTTTTTAAATAAATAAATAAATAAATGTATTGACAGGAATGAAAGAAGTGAAAAAGTTTGAATTTGTTTTGAAAGTCATCGCAAATAGTATTGAAATTCATACGTGGCAAAATACCTTGAGGCTTGAACTGCTACTTTGTACGTGTTTTAAAATAACATTTCTTGTAATATTATTTCTGATAGCTATAGGTAATTTTATTCGGATTATTACGGCGCAACAACCAATAGGAACAGATTGTATGTTCACTGTTGCTTTTAAGCTTCTCTGTGAAAATGCATATGGATAGAACTTTAAATCGTGAAAATTAATATACCAATTCGTAAACCAGTAAATCAGGTTTTAAAGAAATTTGAAACTGTACACTTTTTGATTGTCGACATGTCTGAATATATTGTACTAGCTTACCGCCCGCGGCTTCGCCCACTTTGTCTAAAATCTAATAAATTATATACTAAAACCTTCCTCTTGAATCACTCTATCTATTAAAAAAAACCGCATCAAAATCCGTTGCGTAGTTTTAAAGATTTAAGCATACAAAGGGACATAGGGACATAGGGACAGAGAAAGCGACTTTGTTTTATACTATGTAGTGATTCCACGCACATACGTGTATTCTTGCACCCTTCTTATTTCAAGTCGGTTTAAATCACCCATGTATAAGCCATACTGGTATGGAGAAAGTTTTACAATTAACGTAACGCTCCGAGTTCCCTTCAATTTCTTAATGGAGTTACCGAAATATCGTAACATATTTTACATAAAATTTATTACTTACAAGTTGTTAATTTTACTAATAACGTTGAAACTTTGCAAGTATGCACGCAAAAATGTTAAGTTTTCAGAGCAAACTTTTAGATTTAAAGTTATTTTATGTTTAACAAATTACGAGTTGTGTTAAAGGAATATTTGAAGATATTTATTACGGTTTTTAAAATTAGGCGCGTTGAGAGTAACATTTCATATGGCAATGACATCACATCATGGAGAAAGCCAACGATTTTGGTTTCTTTGAAACTTGCCAAAGAAGTTTCACTTCTGACACGTGTGCTTGACACACACGATTATTTTTTTGTAGCACAATACTGATTACATTGTGACAAACAAAAACAAGAATATGTTAGATGACCATATCCGACTCAATTCTTACATACCATTATAAAATAACCGAATAAATAAAATAAAGGGTCTCTCATCATGAAATATAAATGTGTACGTAAAGTAAGTCTCATATTTAATGCCACCCTTTATAATTGTATCGTGAAACTTTTTAAAGGGGTACGTAACCCCTTTTCCTTGTAACGGGTATATTTTAAATTTTCTCTCTTTTAATATGTTATTCCTATGTATCGTATGTGCACTCAAACGCGCTTGAAACTTAATAATAATTATTATTTGAAATAAAAGTACTCATGAACGTTTCAAAGAAATACATGACGTACTTGGTTTCATAATAATAATTTTTATTATTAAAATGTTTATCATATTTTTAGCTGCATAACCTCCTCAATCTATACTTCTATACTAATATTATAAAGAGGAAAGGTTTGTAATTATGTATGTATGTATGTATGGTTTTCACGCATAAACTACTGGACCGATTTCAAAAATTCTTTCACAATTAGAAAGCTTCACTGAGCAAAATAGGCTAGGTTATATCCAGGAAATCCCACGGGAACGGGAACTATGCGGGTTTTTCTTTGAAAACGCGGGCGAGGCCGCAGGTGGATAGCTAGTCTCAAATAAACATTAACTGCACTCGATAGATATTAAATTTGAAAATTTTGTATCCAACAACAACTCATTTATTAGTACATGACGTGTACAAAGAAGTCTCATAAACGCAACACCAAATAAAACACACAAGCAAAAATGAAAAACACCACCGTTAAAACACACATAAACTCAACAAAATTAGCAACAAACTTAGCGTTCAAAAGCTTTATAAAACTAGTTAATTAAATTGGGAAACAACATGAATTGTCGGCGAAGTTTATTTTCACCGCACGGGGTTTTCAGTATGCATTTGCATTAAGAACCTAGATGTAATGGTATCACATACTACTATAATGATGATAAATTGAAAATTACTTTCAAGATTTTGAATTTTACAGCTAGTCTTTTGTTGTTGTTCTAAATGCGTAATTTTTAGAAGTATACTTCTTACCCTCGGAGGCCCTTGTACACATGCATTCCTTCAGTTATCTTTCTTTCGATCACGATTGTTGAAATGTGCCATCTTATTTTGACGATTAATTATTGTGTGTGCGTTAGTGTGCCGTTTTGAAGATCAAATGTTGTTTTGGTAATATATTTATTCAATAATACAGATAATATACTCCTACAAGGATCATCAGCTGGTTGAACTTTCATATCCCAATTTTATGACTTTCACCTGCGTCTCACTGCATACTTCGCTATAAAAACACTCAAGCTGCATTGAAATAGGAAAACTGTATTATATGTCGTAATTAACAATATGACAGGAACGGAACTACTGAAAAATGTAAAAATGAAAGTCCTAAACAACTAGTCTCCTAAACAAAGACGTAATTAGAAATTCAAGCAATCCGTTTTGAATTCAACAATTAATTGCAAATAACGGAACGGATGGCCCACTAATGAGCTCGTTAAAAGGCTTCCCCATCAAACCGCCGCTAATTCACGACCGGCTTCCACCGGGCCGAACCGGTTACAACCGGTTGTACCCGGTTATACCCGGAATTTAATCAGCGTAAATGCTACCTATATTATTTAACTGTAACTTCCCTTTTTCTGCTCGTGTTTCTCGTTAATCATTGAATGGGTTTAACAATGTTTTGTTGTATCGCAATTTGTGGGAATTATATTTAATTAATACATCGTGTAATACATCGTACTTATTATTTACTTTTGTATGTTTGTACTAGTGTTTTTGTATGACTGTAAGAGATAAGATAAACATGGCTGGAGCAGTTCCAAAAATTCCTTTACTTGTTAAAAGCTACGTTATCAGTGTTTTCTTCCGCTTCAACGTTCATTCCGTATTAATTTTATAAATAAAATTATTAGTTCATTAATTTGATGATTTTAAGCGTGACCACTGTCCTCGGTCAATAAGCAAGCACTGCTAATTAGTGTCATTATAATTTCATGAATAAAGCTTGATTATAAACAGATTTGTCCTTCAATGCTTCCACTAACAATAATATACTGCTTAAACAGCAACCTTTAACCAAAAACCAAACATATAAAGATATTAAACCATAATAACGATAAACTAAAACTAAAACATCGCCTTAAATCGCCTCATAACTTCATAGTGCGTTGATAAACTATACATTATTGGCCAGATACCACTATAATATATTATGAGAATCAGTTTTGTTGGAAAAATTCCGCGAGCACAAATTTCACTTAAGCAGCCTTCTGGGGAACTTTTATGGGTCACTGTTGGACTATAAAATAACAATACTCGGTAATGTATGTGTTATATCGGAAAGAGTTATCTGCGGTGTTTTAAATTGAGATTAAGGATGGTTTGTGGTATGTTTTAAAGCGCGATTTTGTGCCTGATAATGTTAGTTTTTAACAACTTAATAGAAAGATGCTGGAAATATTACATTTAATGATATTAATTGATAGGCAAAAGAGAAGATTGAAGATATGTATATTGTATATCCTTTACAACGATTAAATTTCGTTAAACAGTTTCCAGTTGTTTAGCTATTCTTGGCTTATACATATAAGCGGTTTTAAAATCATGATTTTCTGTATTTAGACAAATAAATATAATATTATCGCTTTAGTGCTACATGCATTCTTTGTTAAACTATAAATCTGGTTGTAACTGTAAATATTTACTATAGACTAATTTCAACTTTTGGAGCATTGAAAATTCTATTTGAATCGGCTTTTTACATCGCTGAGAAGGTATTACGGTTTATAATTACCTTTTGTTATGAGATTTTAAATCATTGCTTAAAATCTAATATCATATTACCTACAACGATCCTAAACAGTCCCTCGACGATAATAACTATGATAAATATTATAGCGACACTCCGGACAACCCTTTTTAATTAAAGTCTAGTTTTCAGTCCAATGGCGCCTATTGAATGAAACCCCTGGACCATGCAGGTCTGTTTCACAGTACACTAGCGTTGATAGGATATGATTGGGTATTGTTTTTATGAAGGACTATGAAGATAAGTAGTTTCACTGTATTTTGGGACACGGATTTTTACTCATGGGATGTGTATTGTGAGCACGGATTGTTGTTTTGTGTTGGAGTGCTTTTAGGAGCTATTTTCATTATGACAATACATTAATTATTGGACACTGCGATATTTTATAAATTGTATAGAAATATCAAGTATGTTTGGCTGTTAAGCTGAACATGTGAGAGCTGATGAAAAAATATTTAAATATTTTTTGTTAACAACGAAGTCTCGTGGAAGTCTCACATTGACTTACCTATATTTTTGTTTTTATTCGTATTATTAGAGTTTAAATAGCTCCCTAAAAGGAATTATTGGTTTAGTTGCTATCACCCAGAAAAACTTATTTAAAATCAATGAAAAACTTATGAATGAAATCAGTGACGCGTGAACAATAGGTTTGCCTTTTTAGGCCTTTTTTTGTTTACCTTACTATCCGTTGCAAAGCCCGGTATTGTTGACAATAATTTTTATATTATAAGGCCAATTCAGCTAATTGTTTCGTATCTTTAAAAATATAAATTATTAAGGATACCTACGATATAATATAGGTAACAGGGCGATATTATATTAATAGTAAATTATTATTACTTACTACTAGAGTCCACGTATTTCGTTGCCGTAGCAACGCCGTAGCCAACTCGATCACGCACGCACGTCGGTGATGATTTTGTGAAAAAAAAAACAATCTTGATCTTTATAAAAGGATCGATAATTACCTGTAAGATAATTACATATATCTACACTAAGAAATTGTAATCCATAGCCAAAAATAATATAAAATAGCATTAGTATTCTATCAATACACTACAAAATTACTAAAAATACGAACTGAAAGTTAATATTATATCGTTTTCAATTCCAAACGCGTGCTGATTTAACTTTCATGAGCCGATTTATAAAGAAAAACATTATTTTTATGCCCACAAATGGTCTCAGTAATGAAAAATGTTTCTAAAAGCTTTTACTGCTAGTTTTTATATGAAATATGTGGCACAATTTAAATCCATTTAATGCGTGACAATATTTTGCGGTTCATATGTTTTTAAACATTTAAAATATGTTGATAATTTAGTTGTAGTGGTTCAGGTTTGTAGTTTTATTATTATTTGTTTCTTTATTGATAATTATCTGTTAGTAAATTTATTACTTTATTTATAATATATAACAAGTAACTTTGTTAATCTATACCTATATATTATCTTAATATATATAAATCTCGTGTTAGAATGTTTGTCCTCAATGGACTCCTAAACCACTTAACCGATTATAATAAAATTCGCACACCATGTGCAGTTCGATCCAACTTGAGAGATAGGATAGTTTAAACATGTAGGTACCACGGGCGAAGCCGGGGCAGACCACTAGTATATTATATATTAGAAAATGTAAGAATTCACATGTCATAGTGTTTGTATACAAACACCCGCTGTTTATGTTTCAATGGATTTAGGGTGGCGAAAAAGTCGAAAATAAATTTGCGCGTTTAAAATTTAATAGTCAAAATTACAGAGTGCGTTTGGTACAATGAATTTTAGCGAAGGAGTTCACTGCTCGACGGCTGCGTGGCAAATCGAAGTGGTAGTAGAGGACAGTGGGGTCATCCGCGGCCAATCGCACGGCGCGGCGACGTGACGCCGCGATGACGTAGTAGCAACGCTCCGTTCCGCACGATTTTGTTGCGGCAACATGCTCCCGGCCTTGGAACGTGCTGGTTCCAACGAACTGTCGACCACGAAGCGAAGAATCAGCTATCTGGTGAAGGAAGCGGACAAATTTTAGTGAACGCCCGACGCACGATGCCGTCTGCAGTACGAATGTCGGCCACTCGTGCTACTCCATCCTTCCCCGGATATGTCGCGTCGATGCGCCCCAAGCTCCACTTCAACGGCGGCAATCGGTCGTCCTTAATGAGAACGAGCGTGTTCTCCTTGAGATCCCCCTTGTGCTGGTGCCATCTGGTTCGCGTTTGCATCTCGGAGACATACTCTTTGGACCAACGATTCCAAAAGTGCTGGCGTATTTGTTCCACCCTCTGGAACCTCGGGAGACGAAGCTCAGGCACGTCGTCTAGATGCTCAGCCGTTACAGGTGCAGTCAGCGGACGACCAACCAGGAAATGTGCAGGGCTAAGTGGAAGGAAATCATTGGGATCTGTGGAAAGATGGGTCAAAGGACGGGAGTTCAGGACAGCTTCAACCTGGGTCAATACTGTGCTAAACTCCTCGAACGTTAGATGTGCGTTACCTACTACACGTTTGAGATGGTGCTTGCAGCTTTTTACTCCAGCTTCCCACAATCCCCCGAAATGACTAGCGTAAAAAGGTATCATTTTAAAATTAATATTTTGCGAAGTTGCATATGCTTTAATTTCATCAGAACAACTAGCTAAAAATTTTTTGAACTCATTCATGAGACCGACAAAATTCTTCCCATTGTCAGAAAAGATAGTCACGGGTTTACCTCGCCGCGATATAAAACGTTTCAAAGCTAAGAGATATGATTCCGACGATAGATCGCTAACAAGTTCCAAGTGAACCGCGCGTGTAACAAAACATATAAATAAGCATATGTACGATTTTTGTAACTTAGCACCTCTGCCTTTACGATTCAACGTGAACACTGGGCCAGCGCAGTCGACACCACAACGTATAAACGGATAACCTGGGTCCAGACGCTCCTGCGGTAGATTCCCCATAATAGGCGCGACTGTAGTCGGTTGCAGTCGTGCGCAGCGCATGCACGAATGTACCACCTTCCTAGCGAGGTTTCTGCCGCCGACCGGCCAACACATCTCTCTGAGCGTAAACAGTAAAAGCTGTGGCCCGGCGTGGAGTAAACGTTCATGCTCGAACCGAAAAAGCAAAAGTGAAAAATGATGATTAGATGCGATTAAAATAGGAAATTTTTATCAAAACTAAAATTTGGTGAATTTTGAATACGCCCACCTACACGAATTAAATTATTATTTGCGTCAAAGAATACATTTAATTTAGAAATTTGATTATAGCCTGATATATTCGTTATATTTTTATTATTTTTAAGCGCATAATAAATATCAGGAAACGATTCCTGTTGACTCAACTTTGCTAACGTTAATTCAGCACGATTTAATTCCTCAACTGATAATAGACCTGTCCACTTATTAGTTTTATTTCGCGCGTTATTAATAAAACGTAATACATAAGCAGCTGCGCGTTTAAGTCTATTATATTGTGAAAATCGAGAAAAAATAATTGAATTATCGTTTAAATTAGTACTTATGTGACAACAAATATTTGTAGATTTAATTTCCGGTAAATCTGTATTAATTAATTTGGAATGTTTTAAATCGGGCAACTCAAAATGTATATTATGTAAAAATAACGGACCCTCCCACCATAAAGATGAGGAGCTAAGCGCTTCTAGACCTTGCCCGCGTGAGACTAAATCGGCTGGATTATCCTTGCCTGCGACGTGACGCCATGGATGTTCCTTGGTCAGCTCGTGAATCTCTGCCGTCCTATTTTGAACATAAGGTTTTAATAAATTAATAGGCATACCTAACCAACCTAAAACGATAGTTGAATCTGTCCAAAATACAATTTTATCAAAGTTTGAACGCAGTGATCCAATAAGCTTATTACATAATCGTGCACCTAACAACGCACCACACAACTCTAATCTAGGTATAGTTGTAGATTTAGTCGGCGCGATCTTACCCTTCGAACATATCAAGCGCACTGTGACATCAGCTGTTGCATTGATCGTACGAGCGTATGCGCAAGCTCCGTACGCGACCTGTGAAGCATCGGTAAATATATGTAGTTCGGTTCGCACTGGATCAATGCACATAACGTGACGCGGTATTCGTAAACTACTAAGAAAAGATAATCCATTTATAAAT
The DNA here is from genome assembly GCA_907164665.1 of Colias nastes. Taxonomy (NCBI): domain Eukaryota; kingdom Metazoa; phylum Arthropoda; class Insecta; order Lepidoptera; family Pieridae; genus Colias; species Colias nastes. The sequence goes on along the minus strand of CAJQZM010031362.1, from coordinate 3,512 downwards.
TTATCCCATATTTGTGAAATTTCGTTGGGAACCGATTCATCCCACGTCAATTTTAACAACCAACATCTTTGTAATAAATGCTTTGCGATAGTAATAAACGGACTTAATAATCCTAGCGGATCGTATATTTGTGAAGCACACGATAAAATAATACGTTTTGTCACTACTTCACTCTTTTGTATAATTTGCGTGAAATAATAAATGTAATCATCGAGACTATTCCATCCGATACCTAAAGTTTTATTGTTACAAGTTTTATTAACTAAACATAGATCGTGCGTTTGCGATTCATTAACGCTAGGCGTTATTAAATTTAAATTATGACTAAAAATCCATTTTCGTAATTTAATACATGCTGAATCTAAAAGACTACTAGTTTCTTTACAAATATTTTCTAATTCGGATATAGAATTCGATGAAACTATGAGATCGTCAACGTAAAAACAATTATTAATAGTATCGGCTACATACGGAATATTCGAGTGTTTGGCTAATTCCTTTAAACATCTACAACTTAGATACGGTGCGGATGCCGTTCCGTACGTCACGGTGTTGAGTCGGTACACCCTCAGCGGCTCTGAGGGATCATCCCGCCACAAGATCAGCTGCAGGTCACGCTGATCTTCAGCAATATTCAATTGCCTGTAAAATTTTTCAATGTCAGCGCATGCAACATACCTATTCTCGCGAAAACGTAATAAAATAGAAATTAAGTCACCTTGAATAGCAGGTCCGATCATTTGTATGTCGTTTAATGATACGCCTGAACTAGACTTCATACTCGCATCAAAAACTACGCGTAATTTAGTTGTGGTGGCGTGCTCCCTAAACACACCATGATGCGGTAGGAAATAGTGCGGATTCCCATACGTATTGACGAGACTCATATGACCTAAATTAATATATTCCTGTATAAAATCAGAATACATCTTTTTATAATTAGTATTTTGCTGAAGACGTTTCTCTAACGCGTAAAAACGACGTTCAGCTTGTGCGCGTGTATTACCTAATAACTCAGGTGATTGTTTCAACGGAATTGAAACACAGAAACGACCATCGGAAAGTCGACGTGTTGTGCGAATAAAATGTTCCTCACAAGCAATATCTTCGCTAGATATTTGCTGTAATTTATTGCCAGGCGCGGATATTTCTTCTAATTCCCAGAAATTCCTAACTAACTTATCGAGTGAATCATCTTCCGTCGATAATGTCGAATAATTACAATTAATATGTGTTAAATTTTTGTTATTAGTATACGGAAAAGATTTAATTGCACCTGACACTATCCAACCTAATTTGGTGTTTTGAAGGAAAGGACCACTTTTAAGGCGCATTTTTCCTTCGATTATTAATTCCCAAAATAAATCAGCACCGATCAGTAAATCAATAGGTTGACTTTCGTAAAAACTGGGATCAGCTAACAATAAATTGTGAGGAATATTAAATTGATTGAAATTAAATTTAGTTGTAGGCAATTTTGATGTGATTTGGGGCAAAATCAAACATTGAAAACGGGCAGTGAAGCTCCCGTCGCGCGATTTAATTTCAATGTTACAAGATTGCGAACATTGCGTAATAGAATTACCTACACCGTGAATATGTTGAGTGGACTGTAATATTCGTAAATTTAATTTATTAGCTAAAGATTGCGTAATAAAAGATCGTTCGCTTCCGCTATCTAAAACTGCGCGTGCGCAATAATACTCACCCGATTCATTATATACTTCAACTATCGCCGTAGACAATATGACAATCTGTTGCGAAGAATTGTCATCCTTTGTATGCATAACGGTTTGTGCGTGATTAATACATTGAAGTTGCATGTGTGCGTTATCTGATGTAACGGGATGCGTATTAGTAAGCGAGGGGTGCTCGTACGTAGTTAACGTCACTGTATTTTGCTTAATTGGTGATAATTTAATTGCATCACAAAGTAAACTATTGTGCTTTTGTTCACACTTTCTACACGGACCAAAAAGACAAGTACCAACCGAATGACCTGGACGCATACAATTAATGCATAAGTTTTTATCCTTTATGAAATTAAACCTATGTTGCGGGGATAAGTCGAGAAACTTCTGGCATGAATATAGCTGATGCTTTTCGTTACATAGCAAACATGACTTGGAATGGCTGCGCGACTTATTGGATTGCGATTTAGAGTGTTTGTTATCCGAAACTATGTTGCAATGAATTTTGGATGATGAATTTTTATTTTGGTAAGTAGAAAATTTATTTGAATTATTTGAAATACTAGGTTTACTGTGATTTACGGAAAGTGTAGTTAATAAATCGGCTTTTTCTTTAATAAATTCCAATAAATCATGTAGCTTAATAATTTTATCTTTATGTATTTTATAAAAAGTGTTCTTGAATTGTTCCCACTCGCGTTCAGTGGTGGGATCTAACTTTGATACCACGATATAAATAATTAATGTGTCCCAATATTCAGTGGGTTCCCCTAAAATTTTAAGAATACGTAAATTTTTCAAAACTGTGTCGATTAAATTGTGCAATTGACAAGCTGATTCTCTGGAGACATTTTGTAGGGAAAATATTGCTTTAATGTGACTTTGCACTATCAATCGCGTGTTATTAAAGCGGTTTAATAAAAGATCCCATGCAACCAGATAATTATTGGATGAAAATTCAACGTTTTCTATTACAATTTTAGCGTCACCTTTTAAACTCGCCTTTAAATAGTGAAATTTTTGAATTGGTGGTATTGATTTCGAATCATGAATTAAGGATGAAAACGTATCGCGAAATTCTACCCAGTGTTCATGTGAACCGTCAAAGCTAGGTACAGAAATAGTCGGTAATTTTACTGAATCGTTACTAAAATTGTTACAGGTCGTATGTTGGTCGTGCGCTAAGGAACAGTCAATGGATTTATTAACAGATCTATCCTCGGAACTATCTGGGTTTACCATGCAGTCCAGCATCGCCAGGACAACATAATATTCCCTCTCAAACTCGACGCGTGATTCTATGAGTTTATCCGTTTCTGACTCCGGGACAAGATCTTCGATTTTACTTTGTACTTGATTGAAATCGTTCATTAAACTTTGCGCACCTGGTATACGTAGTTTTAGTTCTGCCCTCTGATGCGTGTCAAGGTCAACATTTTCAAACGAAGAAACGTATTTTTTAAAATTAGTTAATCTACATTTAATTAAACCCCTTTTTTTCCTCAATTCCTTAAGCTCCTTTTGTTCAGATAGCGACATAATGACTGAAGTAAAAAGCTACAAGTACTTACGTGCCACGTGAAGCAGATTCTTCGGTTGCGTAAAAGCACGTGAGGAGGCAAGCAACACCAAAAGCTCTGGAATATACAAAGCACAGTATCAATCAGATGAAGCTTCACAGGGTTGGATAAATTAGCTGGCCGTCTTACCAAACTGCACTGTAATTTTGCGACTTCTTCGCCGATTGCGTCTCCAAAATCCAGGATCCGGCTCGAAGGACCAGAAATGTTTATGTTTCAATGGATTTAGGGTGGCGAAAAA
>CAJQZM010031358.1:0-12243 GCA_907164665.1 Colias nastes | reverse complement strand
AGTGTGCGCGCTGCGGCCCGCGCCGCTCGATAAGATGGCGGCGGCGAGGCGGGCGCGAGCGCGGCTGCGCACTCCGCTGCGTGCGAATGCCGAACAGCTGATCGCGCGTAGTAGCGCCGCGTATCAACGAAACAAAGAAACGAAATGTCTCATTGACGCGCCCCGCGCTCGGCCGCCTGTAAGGAGCGCTATCGAATGAAGCGACACATTTTCCTAACAACGGTCTCTTGTAGAATGTACTGTAAAGCAAAGTACAATAAACAATTACAATGCGTGGTTTACGGCGTCACAACATTGTGCCGTATGCAGGGGCCGTAGGTGCGGGCCGCATTATGCACATAGCAATGGGAGCGGTATTATACTTGCTAATTGCCGGAGGTGTAAAGGTGAACGTAGAAAACAAAACTATTTTACAATGTCTCATTTACATAAATCTTTTAATATAAAGTTTAAACCTTATTTAAAGCGGTGGGCTAGCTAATGTAAAAGTCAAGCGTCACCTATTCTCCGTACACTCGCCAAGTCGCCAGTCGCCACATTGTAAACAACTTTGTTATGGTTTAACATAATATACCTCCCTAACTACATCGCTACCGCCTCATGCTACAACTTGACAAAAGAATAAAACGAGACATAATTTTTAACTATAAATTAATTAAATAACAAAACGTGTTTACTCTCTAAACCCGGCACAGATAAATGCGCAAAGAGTACTATAATAATATGTAAATGCGAGTCTGATGTGACACGTTTATCTGTCATGACACAAGTATAATAGGTATTAGGTATATTATACACGAATAATTTACAATTTTATACGAATCTTAATTAAAAAGTTATTCTCTTTTTCATTTTTATCGTTTTACCACGCTGATACATGGTACTACTAGGTACTATGAAAGATATAACTCATCAAAAATAAAACAAATCTTTGAGATTATGTATGAAAATACCAACTTGATTTTTCATACGTAATACTACATAAAGTAATGAACATATAAATCTATAAGTATTAAGGTAATAGGTTTATCAAGGTGGAATTGTAAAGCAATCGAACCCCCGGCCTCTTAACTGTGCGTTGGCATCTAAGGCAGGGTACATAAAGGCAAGTATATCCTTTTATAGGGTCGCAGTGCGTGCCAGGCCTTAATGAGCGCACGCTGGGAGCGGGCTTTTTATTGTACACTAGATGAGGTCCCCGACTTCGCTCGGATAGATTGAGTTTTCCTGTACACGCTTAAATAAATAATGATTGATGTGTGATACTTGAAACGTAAATTGAATTGGTGGGCTGAGTAATATAAAACGCACACATACACACAAATTAATGAATAAGGTGTGATATGCGATTAGTCTTAAAATAAAATTACATGATATCACCTATGGGCTATGATGAATAATAAATAATCATATGGTGTTATAATGGACAACAGTTAATAATAAACAACTCACAACACAATATTTAAATACATCGACATAGGTATTATTAATTTATTACCTAGGTAAAAAAACGCTAGGAAATTAGAATTTCATTTGGGTACCTACGTCGATTAAAAATAAAGTATCTATAATGATTTTCAATACCTATAATAAAATAAAAAATGTATGCGTGTACTAGAGTACACACGTAAGAAGTGAAACTTCTTTATGACCTTAAAAATGTCACGAGTATGGCGTAACGCAAAAATGTCACGCGTACGGCGTAACGCAAAAATGTCACGCGTACGGCGTAACGCAAAAATGTTACACTAAATTTTTGTCCAACCCCGATAAAGAAGTTTCACTTCAAAAATGAATCCTTTTCAAAATGTGAAAATTTTCTACGTCAAATTTTCAAATCATTCCCCACAATAATATTTTAATCATCATTATTTAGTTCGTGATACAATATTCGTTTTTTATAGCGATCCTACTTAATCACTTCTGATCCCGTCTAATCCCTACGAACATTATTATTTTTTCGGTTGTATTATTTCGGTGGAATCGATAAAGAAACAGAGCATAGAGATAGATTAGTTTTTATCGCGACAACGAAACTTAAATCGAGTAAAATACTGGATGTATCCACGCGAAACGCCGAAACCTAGTACCTACCTAGACTAAAATCACTCCACACTTCTAAACATAATATTACGTACGTAGTGTTCAATTATACTTAAAAATACATAGGTAGTTAGGTAATATTATTTACTAAAACATTGGTATACTCATGTTCTCCGGATGTTAAATTATATGTTTTTATTACTGGTATTGTACAATAAAGTGTCATAAATAAAATAAATAAATAAATCTCTATTCATATCGTAATTTATACAAGCCATTACTTATACTCTTTGGAGTATATAATCAAAGCTTATACTATTTCGCTCTCTCAATAACATTAAACATTTCTAAATAAACACACAAAATATTCACGAAATGATTCCACATAAATAATTAAAAAAAAATCTAGCCACCTATATCTATTTCTGTACCAATGTTATAGAATGTAATGTTTTCTATTCAACAAAAACCTCAATAACTGCTGGATTGATTTCAAAATTGCTGTCACCAGCAGAATACTACATTATTCCTTAGTGACGTAGGCTATATTTTATTCTAGTTTTTATACCGGGTCGGACCTGGTTTTATAAAAAGGTAAGAGTGGTACTTAGGCTAGAAATGATGCTTGTAGTCTTTAGGATCGAGTGGGAGTGCGTGATACAACAATCTTTTTGCCCTAGATACCTACCGATGCCTGTTTTTTTAGGGTTCCGTAGCCAAAATGGCAAAAACGGAACCCTTATAGTTTCGTCATGTCCGTCTGTCCGTCTGTCCGTCTGTCCGTCTGTCACAGCCGATTTACTCGGAAACTATAAGTACTACAGTGATGAAATTTGATGGGAATATGTGTTGTATGAACCGCTACAAAAATATGACACTAAATAGTAAAAAAAAGAATTGGGGGTGGGGCCCCCCATACATGTAACTGAGGGATGAAATTTTTTTTTTCGATGTACATACCCGTGTGGGGTATCAATGGAAAGGTCTTTTAAAATGATATAAAGTTTTCTAAAAAACATTTTTCTTAAAGTGAACGGTTTTTGAGATATCAGCTCTCAAAGTCGTAAAAAGTATGTCCCCCCCCCTCTATTTTTATAACTACGGGGTATAAAATTCTAAAAAAAATAGAGGTGATGCATGCTAATTAACTCTTTCAACGATTTTTGGTTTGATCAAAGTATCTCTTATAGTTTTTGAGATAGGTTGATTTAACTGTAATTTATTATATTTGCTGCTACGGAACCCTTTGTGCGCGAGCCCGACTCGCACTTGGCCGGTTTTATTTGGAATAAATTTTACAAAATAAATACTTAAGTCTTAGTTAAAATAAAAATAATAATTATTTCATCTTGTTTTGCTATAACTCTGGAGCTTTACTGAAAACTGTATCAATTGTTATATTTTCTGAAGAGAAATTTGCATTTTCACCTTTCATATTTTTATCTTTGCTAAAATCTGAACGGCTACACGTACCCTTAGTCTAGTACTTCTTGCAGGTACTTTTCACTAAGTTGAATAACATAATATGCATAGTGCATTAAAAAGAGGACTAATGTTTATAATTTAAAAGGTTTTTGTATTAGATGGTCCATTTATCGAGGAAGGTTATGCAGCGTCACGCTTGGATCAATAGGACCGAAGCATCAAGGACAAAATATTCCTTTCGACAGCATAATAGTGTGGGTATCTTACACCCAAGCCGCAGTGCATCGGTTGCTACGTGAACATATAACGTGATACCCAAAGGTTCACCACCAGGCAGCAGGCTGCAGCTTGGCGCATAGCTTCGTGACCGCAGCGGCAACGAGCTATCGCATCGCTAGATCGGACCCGATCGGGTTTCGCGGTTTTGTAGGACGTTGACTCTATCATACATACACATATTTTAAGACGTGAGACAATTTGAAGTGACCGTACAAAGTTTAATAGATAGAGGAGAATAGGTCATACTTTAACAGAGTGTATTGTTACCCATATCCATATGCATATAATATTATGTACCTTCTTAGTATGACCGTCCGCGTCGTAAAATTTAGCTTACGCAATTAATGTTGTGTTCAATAATCTTATAGGTACCAATTTTCAATGGAACTTCACTAATGCGCTTCAAGTCTACTTGAATAAATGAATACCTATTTGCGTTTGTATCAAGAAGGTATATTATATTTTTAATAACTATTTCTCAGAAAGAACGTAATGCAATAAATTGGAAAAAGTTCCCAAGAAGACTGCTCTAGAACTAATAAAAAATCGATATTCGATAGTAAGCCCCCCCCCCCCTCCCTTCCATTTAAGCCGTCTCTGAGGTGCTCACAGTTTAATTAGCGCTCCGATTATATCCACACGAAATTGATTGCTTGATGCTTCCTCGTTATTTACTTTTTAAATTAAAATTCAATTTGATGCTAAATTACTGTGGTGTTTACGGTACCCTTGGCTCAAAAAATTTTAAGCGTCAAGCGGCATAGAGTAAAGAAAATATTAGTAACTGAAAAAGAGCAAAAAATTATCAAGAGGCGGGATTAGCTAAACCGTAGCTCCGCTCTTATGAATGCAGTTCATTATATAAAATAATTTTACTTGTAGAGATGGAAATATTTGTTTTTTGTTCAGTTTAAAATAACAAAGAGCCCTCGATTGCAGCTAGGTATATTTTTTACCAAAGTTACATTGTAAAAGTAAAGTAAAAGTAAAAATTATTTATTCTTTAAGACACGTACATCAGTCATAATAGGTCATAATACATACATTACATAGTGCTTAATACAGTTTCTTAAAGAAAAACGTTAAAATACAGGAAATAAAATCATTGGTTCCCGCACTAGGCAATGCCTGTCCTGCGGGACCGTGAAATGTATTTTATAAACAGAGCGGCGATTATGTTATGGTATATATTTAAAATTCAGATTTAAATGTAATACATAAACATAATACAGATTAAAAATTAAATTAGATTAAAAATTCATACAAACAATAATTAAATAAAAGTAAAAATAAAATTAAGAATAAAAGGAAGGTCATAATATAAAAAAATTGATATGATTTCATAGCAATAGTCAATGAATAAGGCCTGTTTCATACCGATTACAATCACACTGGCTTAAACAAATGCCACAAGAAATATTCAAAAAAGTTGAAGACGAACAAATTGCTCAGTCTTAGCATAGTCACAGGAAAGAAGCAATTTTGTTAGCATGTCTTTAGTTATGCAAGTATTTTTAGATAGGTTCAAGTGTCTGATGATTTTATTATGTAAGAGTGGCCACATATAATTAGGTGCACGTTTTGCAAAAGAGGTTTTTAATCTGGGAAGTGATAAGTTATTTCGTCTGCTATGGGAGTCTTGTGTAGATGTAGTTGCTTTATTAATCCTGAGGACAGAATTTAAAATGAAAAGGCGTCTAACACTAAGAACTTTACATTCAGAATAGAGGGTCGACGTCGGGTAAAGAAATGGTCTCTTTAACATGACTTTAAGAACAGATCTCTGAGCTCTTTCGAGTGTTATAAGAGCAGAGGATGGAGCAGAACCCCAGATCGATACGCAGTAAGTAATAATAGGTTGACATAACACTTTGTAAATCCTCATAAGAATATTAAGACTTACTTTATTTCGCAGGTTCTTCATAATATATATTAATTTCCTAGAACGTTTAGCAGTTGCGTTGATGTGAGGTCGAAAGGAGAATCGTTCATCAATGATGACACCCAGGTATTTAGTGTCATGAGATACTTCGATAGAGACACAACTACAACATCCCGTGACTTCAGCAGAGCTACTTATTGCACAAGTGTGTATGAAGAGAGGAGTGTTGTCTTTAGGCGCTGACCTAACAGTTTTATGAAATCTTAAAAATTTAGTTTTCTGTGTATTTAAGGTGAAGAGGTTATTATTTAGCCATATTGCTACTTTTGCTAGGCCACGCTCAGCGGCCGTTATACAATTCTTCCACGTGGAACCATGGAAAACCAAATCTGTGTCGTCTGCGTAACATATCATATCACCCTGATCAATGGATAATGAAAGCAAGTCATTGATGTATGCGAGAAAAAGAGTGGAACCCAGGATACTACCTTGCGGGACCCCGAAAGACACGTGTTCAGACCTACTCAGAAAGGAATCTATTTTAAGTTGTTGGGTCCTGTTTGTTAGGTAACTTTGGAACCAATCTAATGCACAGCCTCTAATTCCCATACATTCGAGCTTACGTAGCAAAATTGGTGTGGATACAGTATCGAAAGCCTTTTTAAGATCAAGGAAAACCCCTATGCAAGCCTTTCCTTTATCTAGGTGAGAAGAAACTAAGTTTGTTAAGTGGCTAACGGCATCTTCGGTTGACTTAGCTTTACGGAAGCCAAACTGGGTGTCAGCCAAGAGCTTGTTAGACTCTAAGTATATTTTGATCAGCCTTTTACTTACACAACGTTCCAATATTTTAGAGAAGGTTGAGAGCAGAGATATAGGTCTATAATTACATGGGTCACTACGACTACCTTCTTTATGAATGGGTGTGATTATAGCGGTTTTCCATGGTTCTGGGAATACTCCCTTTGCCATACTTAAGTTAATTATAGCTGTGAGAGGCTCGAGGATGTAAGGTGCAATTGCTTTAATAAGACTGTTGTTTAAGCCATCATATCCTGGACTGCTACTATTACTAAGGGATTGAATGATGCTACGGATTTCGTGGCAATCAGTTAGTTCAATGAAAAAAGAATTCACAGGAGAGCTTTTTAAGGTAACTTTAGAAGCTAGAGATATCTCAGTTTCATTGGTTTTATTCAATGTAGCACTAGCCAGGCTTTGACCTATGGAGGAAAAGTATCTGTTACAGGTGTTAAGCGATTGTAACGGATTGCGTTTCAGGTTTAGCAATCCCACAGGGTCCTTTCTATTCTTAACGGTGCCAGTAAAACTTTTGATTTGTTTCCAGAATGTTCGAGGTTTGTTTTCAGCTTCAAGAAGTATCTTCGAGAGTCATAAGCATCCTTCAGCTTACGTAACAAGGTAATATAAAAGTTTCTATAACGCGTGAAGACCAATCTTTTCTGTTGGTTATTGGGGTCTAATCTAGAAAGCAAATGGAGCCTATCCTTAGTCTGACTGCATCGTATAAGTCCAGGTGTCATCCAATTCTGAAGATTATTTTTGCGTCTGCTGATGTGAGTAGTTTGTATGTGACTTTTAACAGAGTTTGTAATAGTAGTCATAAAAATATTGGTAGCTTCTGTAGTTCTGTGACACAGTCAGATTTTAAGATTTCACACCAGTTAGATTCCTTAAGATCGTTGATGATTCCATCGACGTCCACCTTTTGCCTGAGTCTTTTGCGTTTAGCAGTATTCTTGTGGGAAGATAAAATCCCTAGAATGATTAGGTCATGATCAGTCACGTCAGAAGTACAGACAATCGACTCGCCTGTATATTCCGTTTGTACAAAGAAATGATCCAAACAAGTTTTGTTATGGGTAGGCATATTGATTGCACTGTGGTAACCAAGTTCAGCCATACGAGAGAGATATTCAGATGACAAATCGTAGGTTCTGGAGGAATCTAATATATCAATATTTATGTCCCCTGTTATGATTTTACAAGTAAAACCCTTTATGTCTTTTAAAACGCCAGAGATAGACTCGAGAAAAGTTTTAGTGTTGAGAGAGGGAGAACGATATATAGCAATAAGATGAGTATTCCAGTCTGGTATTACTACAGATAAACATTCAGATTCCTCGATAGATAGTTCAGCTACTGTTGCCATCCAAGTATCTCTAATATAGACCACAACACCGCCAGCCTTAGTTTTATGCTTTGTTGTGCAGTACGAGGTGTAGCCATCCATTTGGGGGATTACAGTCGCAAGTGGAAGCCAACATTCAGTGAAAACAATTACATCAAAACTAACAGAGAATCTCTTTAAGCTAACTTGGAAAGGGAGGAAATTTTTATTTAAGCTTCTAATGTTACTACACAAAATTCGTATATTGTACTTGCTGAGAATTTGAGAAGAGTGTTCGGGAGAAGTTATATTATGACAAACTATGCTATTAGAGTTGTCTATTTCACCAATTATATCTAAAAGAGCCATAGGATGGTGTTAAGACTGGAGCAGTATCTGAAAAAGCTAAAAACTGGTGTGGCATAAAAGCAGTCCTTGCAAAGCAGTGCAATTGTAACTAATTTAAGCAACAATAAAATTTGTTCATAATAACAAGCAAATGAATTATCAATTGTAATGAGCGATTTAATATTAATAGAATATACAATAATATTAGACAAACAAAAGGCCATAAAATAGATAAGTAATAAAGTGCGCAAATTTATACAAAAAATAGCTTTCTGGTGGTTGAATAGAGCAGTATTAGTTAGCAGAATGAAAAGGCATACGAAGCAAATCGTCGCTCGATTGGATTTTAATTGCTTGACTCCCAGTGCGTTTACGAATATAGATGGAGCCATTTTTAATCCAGCAGTATTTAAAGTTAGCATCGGAGGCTGCTCTTCTAGTGTCTCGAAATAACTGCCTTTTTTCGCGTGTTAGACGTTCGTTTACGTAGACCTTTCGCTCCGGCCCATGTCCAACAATGTCCTTACTATGCAATGTTCTACGAGATCTTCCAGCTTTTAGGAACAAATCGCGAACGATTTTGCGAGTGAAGCGGATTATAAGTGGTCGAGGTTGAGCTGGGTAATTGGAATCAGAATTTGAGTCTTTTCTGTGGTGTCGTGGACCCGCTCTTGTGATACTATCAAGATCGTTTTCCGTTATATTCACTCATTGTTATTGTATCTTTTGGAAATAACAATAATTAATAATGCAAATTGCAATACAGATTTATAGGTACCTATATAAATAAATCAAAATTTCCTTTATAATTTAATGCCCTGCTTGATAAAAAAAACCTTAAATAATCATGCCAGTCTCTTCAACCAATAGTAATAAAAAAGTATTATGTCTATAATATACAGAACCGAGCATTAAACTCGCTTTTCCTACAAGACTCCATCACCTAAAGCATGATAATATAAAGAATATAATGAATACATTTTGCTAAAGGTCTTATTCATAGACTGACACTGTAAAAGGAAGGCCTGTATTTACATACAAGAGAGATACAATATTTATGCGCTATACAAGCTTTGAAAGCGTATATTTAAATATATGTTATTGTACTGTTTATTGTAGCTGAGATAAAAAAGGGAACAAGGCTGGATCGGATGAAAGGAGATGTATGTTAAACATTAATTCAACGACTATACAAGTTTGTAGTTCCATATCCTTATACAATTTGTAGTTCTCAAAATACTGCTGAAAATAAAGCATACTTCCTTTCATTCTTATAAAATTGATATAGAATATTATAGATGAAAGGATCTTCGATTCCTTTGCTTTCAATAACTATTAAACTAATTTTGAGTTATGAGCCAGATAATTTTGTGTAAGAAATGGTATATATCGATGTGAACGATCAACTAAAAATTCATCGATAGTTACTCAATTAAAAATTATGGCTACCTCTTTGCCATATTAAATCTTTCTAATTCCACAGCAAATGAAAGATATTAATCCATGATTCATTTACCAGATTTATATCCAACTGTACAAGAATTGAAGTAATAAAAACGTTGAAACGTGTACTTTGGTGAATTCGTGGATGTTTTGTTTGAAGCATCTCCGAGCGATTGCGCCTTGAGAGATTTAGTAGGCGCAGTCGTGCGTACCTACTGAATTAACTAGCAATACAGATTTACGTTATTTCAAGTCTACTTGCTCTTATATGAGTACTGTATAGTATACATGTCTACATTAGCTAAAGTAGCTGTTGCCTGTTGTTTCAATGTTTTTAGTTTTACCGTAACGTTATAGTGACTCAAATTTACTGCTTAAGTGATCTGTGTTAGTTCACTATTTAGGTTATAATTGTGATGTTAGCAAATAAGTTCTATAATGTTAGTTTTAATATAAATTACAATAAATAAATATTTTCTCAATTATCGTTGTTTCATTTACTAAATCCTATATTCGACTCCTACACTGATACATTTTTATGCCTACTTTCTCTAAAAATATAACCTGGTATGAAAAACTTAGATTACTTAAGTATTACTTTTTTATTTATAAGATCTTAAGATCTTATTGTATAATGTATAGTTTATTTTGAAAGTTAAGGTTGTTTAGATTTAAAGTAGGTTATATAAATTGACGACTCAGTTGCAGATTCAGGTAAATACAGACAAGCCTTCCATTCGCTTGGAAAATTGCCCAATAGACACATTTAAGTTACCAAACGAAATATAAATTGGATTCCTGAATTTTTGTATCAACAAATATTTAAAGTCTCGAAAAAGTAACTAGCTTCGTGCAAATAAAGAACATTAATGTCGTCAAAGGAGTAAATATTTGAGGCGGAAAATACGAGGATTTCTGAGACTGGGAGGGCGTCTCGAGGGCTCGCAATTTTGTTTTTTCCTCCAACATTATCAGACCTGTCTTACTGTACTCGCAGATTAGCTAAAATTACATAATCTCTCCTTGAATCTTGAAGTAACTAACGAATTTCTAAAAATAAAAAGCTTTTTGCCATTCCGATTCCGATTTTAGGTACCTAGTCTTTAAATACGGAAGTTTCAGTAATTTTACTGAAAAATAAACTAAACACTGTAAGTAGGTACTATGACAAAAAATAGCATTGTCTTCACCAAGTTAACAACGTTCAACTCTTAAAATCTCAGAAAAGAATTATAAAAATTTACAAGTGAAATGAGCCAGCGGAAAATAACCCTACTTTGTAAAATACGCTCTGAAAGGTATTCTGTAGGTCTTTGTGTGTATGTATGAATAGATTGAAAGCAAGCAACCCTCACAGTTCTGACCGCATCCCATCTCAGCCGTTGTGATTGTACGATCTTTACAAGTCTTTAGATACCAGTCTACTACATAATATAACCTTACGTGTATTATCTTGAGAAAAACATAGGCTTATACAGTATACTCCTTTCATAGGCTCACTCATTTCAGGATGGTATGGTGCTTTGTAGTGATAAAAGTAGACTTATTTCAATAATGTAAATCACTATGAAGCTGATTATTCTAATGAATATTAAAACTAAACCAACTAAAATAATTTTCACAGGACCTGCTATAAAAAATACATACATACCTTTGTATATAGGCAAAAGGATATTTGACCCCTTAAGTGAATAAACTGAAAAATTTGCCTACTTTAATTGCAATTTACCCCAATGAATTGCAAGGGAAACACCATCTAAGCTTTCTTAATATTAATTCATTAGAGACCTTAACATCGATTCTGTGTAAATGAAGGAATATAAATAATGATTGATGTCGATATGAAACCAATTGAAAACGAATGTAATTACATTTATATTACGGCACTAGGTAATTACAGCGTTTAAGTACCAATCAAGTTGAGAAATGTGTCTTTGGTTTACTTTACAAATTAAACGTTTGAATTCATTTTAATTTCTTATTAATAGTGAAAAGAAAATATAGTCATTACAATGAAATACAATTTAACACCTACTATTCTTATACATATAATATGTAATTCCTCTTTAATTGCATCCATTGTATTATTTTTTCACGATTTACTTCAAAACTGAGTAACTGAATTTTATTGGTGTAGGCTTATGTCAGCTTCTAATGTTTTCGTATTTAAAATAATAATTCAAAATTCTTTTACCCTGATTTATTCTCCATAGAAAAAAATACTACAAAACAGTGATTAGGTGTAACACGACTAGAAAGTTTATTGTTAAGGAGAACAGCTTAAAAGCTATTTATACAAAGGGGACGTAGAATTGATGACATTTAAAAATCATGCCCGAACCGAATTATATTTTGAACTATCGTGGGGTAAAGTTCCCGAAGTTTGAGTTCGATTGTGCGACTCTAAGTCGCCTTTTGTTGTTTTCCCGAACAAAAGGGGAATATTTTTAAAGAACTCTTCAAATAAATCGTTTTTGTTCTGTTATCGTTTGATAAATATAGCGAAGTTTCGCCGCTCCGAGGACAATGACGACCGTCTCTCGTGTTTTTATTGCTAAATTACTTTTTCTGAATATAACTTATTATACAAGGATATTATTATATAACGGACTTGTACAAACTTCTACTTTATACGTAATAATATCCAGGGCCGGATTTAGAGGTCCAGAGGCCTCGGGGCAACAAAGGAGTG